>JAPMOQ010016726.1:1298379-1316836 GCA_026543055.1 Argiope trifasciata
ATTTATTTAATTTCATCCAATCACGTGGTGAATGTTACATTTTTTTTTCGATTTAATTTGCAGTCATAGTTAATTTATTTTTAATTTGAACTTCTGTCAGTATGATTTCAACAGTTTAATAAAAGCTATTTTTTTCCCCTTTGCTAGTTCATTATTTATTTTAGAAAATGTCACATATTATATTTCTTTTATTTTATCCAGTCACGTGCTAAAAGTTGCATTTCATTAGATTTAATTTGTAATGATAGTTGTTTTTTTTTAGTTTGAACTTCCATCAATAGGATAGCAACATGCTGATAAAACCTAATTTCCCCCCCTTGACGTGCTCGTGCAGATTAAATTTTATTGTTTTGTCCGAAATATATTGTTGTAAGACATGGTTAAAATATTTCTTTAAAAAAACGTTAAAAATAGAAGCTTAAGTTATACATTAAAACAAAGATGCCATTAGAAAGCTAATTTTTTAATCTTTAAATTGATGTAAAAATCATGTTTGTGCGATCATATTTTCGGAAGTTATAGCGGAAAAGCGTCGGAATTTCGCTTAAATTTTAATAAATTCAAATTCTAATTAAAAATTCGAAAAAAGGGCTCCGAGGTGCACATTCCCGATCTCCAAGGTATACATGTACCAAATTTGGTAGCTGTAGGTCCAACGGTCTGGTCTGTAGAGCGCCAACACACACACACACACACACACACACACACACATTGAGCTTTATTATAAGTATAGATGTTCCTTATTTATAAAGACGATAATGCAACTGCCGAACAATAAAAGTTAAGAAAGTTATGCGTGATTATCAAATTTTTTTTTTAAAACAATGATTGAATACGGTGTACCAGTTGCAATTCCGAAATAAACTCTTTATTCCACATTTATTAACAGTCCTTCGAATTTAAAACTAAGCATATCTGCAAACTTTCTACTATGTGAAATGTGAAATTTTGTACTTATAGTTGAAAATAATGGGAAAAAATATACTAATTCACACTTGAAATTATGATGGATATATAAAAATTTAATTTTTGAAAATTTTGTACAATTGCCTACCTTATTTAATGAAATTTTGTAATTCGATTCGATTCCTCAATACTTTTTTAGAAGATAAATACTTGCATGGCTGTGAAGTTAGTTTTATCTTAAAGCCTAATATTTAAATATTTACTATTGTAATTTCAATTCTGCTTACGATAAAGTCCCAATCCATATGAATCTATACATTTGGCAATAAATTCAGGGGCGAAAAAAAGAACGAATAAAATATAAAATATATTTTTATGTCTAGCTTTCTTTCATGTATAGATTTAATATAAATTGAAAATAAGTAATAAATCATCTGCAGCGTTTTTAAAAAAATATGCTGAAATTTTCTACTACTTAACCTACCAATAACACTTAGGATCATGATGCTGAATCTGAGAATTAAGCGTTTTAATGGAGTACGTATAGATGTTGCATTTACATGTCTATTTCTGGTACTTTGGATTATGTATAGTTAAGTCCGATGGTGAATAAGCTAGAAAATGAGGTAACATTTCAGATTTGAAGGAATTTCAATAATTATCAAATTTTTTATTGCATGTTTTTCCCCATAGAATTAACAGGCAGATAGGAATCAAATAATTCAAAACGTATATTATTTTACACAAAGCACTTAATGTTTTGGAAAAAAGCAGATTATTTGAACAATTTTACGTAAAAAATACATTAGCTCATTTCAAGTAACAGCTTGGGGAAGATATGTACTTACAAACATACATACCGAAAGAACTAAACATTATTGATATCCATTTAAAATTTTGAATTTAAAGCATTTTCTGTGCATTTTTCCTTTCATTTTTGTTAAATAAAATTAAATTATAAGAGGTATAAAGATTAACTCCTCACAAAACTAAAAAATATATTTCATCTAATTAGATTGAATTTGTATTATGCACATCAAAATAATTTTTTAAATGCCTTCTTGTATGAGAAAAATTATAAACGTGTTCCTTTATAATAAATTTTTAAACCAAAATTTTGAATTCTGTTTATTTTATTTATTATTTTAAACGCTCGTCTGAAACGCAATAAACTGTGGACAGCATTTTTCTCACGAAAGCTTCGTTTCCTTATCAATGACATGCAGTATATATCTACCTCTTAATAGTGATTGATTAACATTAGGCGTACATTGTAAAATCGCCAAATCTCACATGCAAAGATATTGGTCATAATATGGCAGCCATGAGCTTAAAAGATATCTTTCAATGACAAGGGGGGGGGGAGATTTATTGAGCGCACATTCCACACAACCCTGAGAGGAGCCATCTAAAAGTTAATATAAACAGTGGTGGAATTCCAAGAATGTAAACTTGGCAGTTGCCAAAAGCTGTTAAGCTGATGGAGCGGGTATATCGATTAAAAAACTATTTTCCTAGTTTCTAAATAGCTTTGCCAAAGTTCTTTGATGAAATATCAGGGCAATATTACCCTTTGTACGCTGATGCCTCCACTAGGGCACCATTCAAGACGAGCATCATTTAGATGTTTTATTTATTTGGTTTTTAATTTTGATTCTTGAAAACATCTGTAGAGAAGTAAGAAAGTGTAGATTAATTTGTGGAGGAAATTCAACTTAACACAATCGTATATACATTTATTTTTTAGAGCAACAGACAAGTACTTGTATCAGGTGAATAATTGTGCATCGATTACCTTTCGGAATGCAAAGGGTTAATACTTTAACAAATATAATTGATCCATTTCCTAAGCTTCACATCACATTTACTTAATTCTTAGATTTATAAAAGCCAGATATCCGCTTGAATAATAGTGTGCTCATACTTGGATGCCAGAGAGTGATGCACATAAAAACAAATACTTTATCTCAAACCTAAGTAAAGTTTAAGAAAGTGTTAATCTAAAACAAATCATTAGTACGTTAAAAGATGAAATTAAATTGATACTCTTATCAAAAGAGGGTATACTGTCTACGGCCGCAATATGGTCAAATTCGTTACTTAATAGTATTATGGACAACGAAAATATATTTTTTTAAAAATCGACCAGAATAACGAATATACGTTTGCAAAAAAGATTTCTTTATCCATTTGCTCAATATTAAGAAGGTTTAAAAAAAAAAAATTAAGATTAGAATGCCATTTCTACTTGTTTACATTTAAAGAGTCGCAGTAAAACAGTTACGTTTCCGTTCGAGTGCTGGGGTTTTAAAATACTCCACGCGCATCATTTTCAGCTGTATCTGAAATTATGTTACGCTGTATGAATCCAATTTAGAAAAAAATTGATAATTTAAGAATCTTGGAATTTTTTTAGTAAAAATTTGCATTTTCAAGAAAGTATGCATGCAAAAAATACTTTGTAGCATTAAAGTGTTAATTTTTAAAAAATCTATAAAAAAAACTTATGTCTCTTTTAACGGAAACACAGTGTACACTGTCTCGTTGGATTTGATTTTTTTTTTCAGTAGCAGGAATCACTATCTGAACAATATCGCCATCTCTTGCATCATTCGCATTTTTACCTTTTTTCAACGCAATTATCGTTTTGTATATCTTACTAACCCACCAGTAGACGTATACTTTATAATGGGGAAAACACTTGACCAGTTCCACCAAAAGAACCTTGAAACCAAAAAAACTGGGCAAAATATCAATCTAAACTGCATATTTCCTATCATGTCCTCCAGATCGAGTAAAACAGTGATAAAACAAATCGTACTGACAAATTCTGCTTCGCCCGAATTTCTTCAGGATAATAAATAATTGCTATATATATACGAACCCGAGATGACCAGGCAAGCGGTTAATAAACAGATATGCAATCAGAAAGTCCGAGCGTTTATATATGCACATAAAAATTAGAATATTTTAAAAACCTCGAAAAGAAAATATTTAAGCATGACTGAAGAGTAAAATTTTAGAAGTGACTCATACAAAATAGTATTGACTTCATTTTGTTACACAAATATTTTCAATGTTCAAACCAAAAAAGAAAATTACGTTTACCTTTTCACAAGTTATTTTTGAATATTAACCGCCTTCAATGTCCAGTTAGATTGTTATCTTCAGTTAATTTGTTATTCAAAAACTCTACAACTGCACTCTGAACCATCTGCAATCAGAAGCTGAAATAAGACTAAACACAGCGCAAGGTCATAAATGTAGCTATTACTTATGATAACAGTGTGCACTCGCAGTCCTTAATCCGTGCGACCCAAAAGCAAGCCGTTCCAGAAATAAATTCTTTCCTTCATTTTCCTAAATATACACTCACACACACACACACACAAAATTGCATAAAATTTGATTAAATGGAGAATTTGAGTCTAGTTCAGAGAAATGACGTTTATCCAGTACTTGTAGGAGGGTTTAAACTGAAATTGGATTCAAAAGTACTAAACATTTCAAAAGAAAAAATTTAATTGTAGGATAAGTACAGAAAACCAGGCAATATAGTACAATTTGATTCGCAAATAAAATGTTGTGATAGTTGTGAAAATCGATTTTTGCAACAAGTGAAAATGATTTAAAACTTCAAATGGAAATATTTACTACAGTTGAAATTAATTTAGATGTTCGTAAAAAAATAATTAACCCTACTCATCTAATATTAGTTCAAAAAGAAATCAGCACAAGATTACTTCAGAAAAGAATTAATAGAAAACATCACAAAATTGCCCATAAATAAATCCACATTTTTTTGATCATCCAAATATAATTTGAGAAAGGTTTCATTCAATGTCTTGTTTTAGTATCACACAGTATTTTGCTGTAAATATTGTATAGAACTTTCTTTTGTATACAGCAACACCGAGCTTGAAAAAGTAATAAAATTAAAACATTTAATAATATCTTCATATATTCTGACGTTTAATACCTGAACAATAGCTCCCCTTCTCTCTCTAAGAAACATTCTAACATTTGCCTGCATTTAATTTCAAACTAATTTTGAGTTACAAGAAAAATAATTTAACTTATGGGATGTTGGCCCTTAAAAAAGCTAATTTTAAGTAAATTTGATTTTAATTATTCTTATTAATATTTTCATATAAATCATTTTAAAATTTTGAGGCATCGCAAATGGGAAGAAAATTGATGAATAATATTTTCAGATTTCAGTGTTTATTCTTTATTAATTTATAGATATTTGTTATATTTTCTAACATTTTCTTTACATCTTTTTCCCATAATAAATTACCTATTCTTCAAGTGCGATTTAATTCTAAAACTTTCTGAGTGGAATAAAGAGAATCTGACGGCATTGTGTTACAATCAGTTACAGGGATGTATTACTTCAGACTCTACTGGGAAAACGATTCTTACACCGTTTCTTATTTCCCGAGTACTAATGCTTCAGATAAAACATTCACGACAAAGACGACAAAGATACCTTTGATAAGAAAATTTCAACCACTGAATGAAATTTTTCAAATGTATACTTTCCAAATTAAAATGTGCAATTTTAAGACCAGCATCTGGCACTCCTTTGTTTAATGCAAGCAAAATTTCATGTTTATGCATGACTCATCAGAACAGAAGGTGGCAACAGGATGTCGTACCACACCTGCTTACTTTGCATCAATAGTTTGATTTGAGCAGATGGAAAATTATTCATTTGTAAAACTACTGCTTTCAACAATTTTTATATTCGAGACTAAATAAAGAGTTGGAAACGTCGCCAGATCCCCCCCCCCCAAGAAATGTTATGTCTAATGAATTTCGGTACATCGTGATAATGATGCAGCTGCAGCACAGGTTTGGAAATACGCAGAAAAACCAAATTAAGATAACTTTATACAGAAACTGAATACAGCAAACGGCTTAAATAAGTACATCACTTTAATTTGACTCTAAGAGTAATTTGTATCACAAATACACGCTGAATTCATATACAAGCTGAATTTTTTTTCTTTTGGGTAAATAAACTTTAATATAGATCAAAATTATTCTAGCTTGAAGACAAAACTAAAACTTCATCTACCTTTTGTAGCAATTGATTTTAAACAACCAGTAATTTAACATGTGGATAAATAAGAAAGGGTGGGACCACATTCTGCATCTGAAGGGGGGGAGGGGCAGAAAACGAAAGTAGCCTCCCCAACACTTTTTTTCGTATACACTTTATGATAAATGGTTTTTTTTTTTTTTTTTTCATAGAATACCTTGAATAACATTGGGAAATAACAGTAGCAAAATATCAAACTTTGACTTACATTTGGCTTTACTCAATCTATTAAGTCGTGTAATTTGGGGGAGGGGGGGAAATTAATCTCTTGATATGCCCATTAATGGAATCCAAAAAAACGAATTTATGCTTTAGAATCGTTTTTTCCAAATGGTTCGAAACAAAGATCTGACACATAATTGTAGTCAAAATCCTATAATGAATTCGACGTATTTAAGTCGGTGCTTTGAGTTATCGCGTGGCTGGATTTAGTTCAACATTTGATATATGTTTAGATTACAGATGTTAATACTGTGTATCGAATTTTATCCATCTGACTTATATCGTTTTGTAATTATAGTGTTAAATTACATTCGAGCAGTTAGGAAGAGAGCCTTCCAAAGAGCAAATTTTACTCAAAATTCGGTATAAAAACGGTATATCAAATTTCATCCATGTAGTTCGAAACGTTTTTGAGCTCTTTTTCACAGACATTTAAACATATATATATATCGAACTCGGGGAGATCTACCAGTAGATTTGCCAAAATCCTGCGCATCAATTTTTTGATAATTACTACACTTTTTCCGTACTCGGTATGCGCGAAAGTAAATATTAATATAGAAAATTCAGAAATCGATCTTTTAAACTTAATTTTGTTCAAAAAGTTAATTATAAGATTATGCGTAAAAATTGGCTATTCTTTCCCTCGTGTCGATTTAGGAAAGAGAAACTTGAAGGAATAAAAATTCCCAATGCTTTCACTTAGAGCGTGTGAAAATGCTAAAATCAGTTTTCTAGGGCAAGTATTAAAAATTAATAATAAACAGGAATTGGATCAAGAAATATATGACCATTTTAGAATAAAGTTAATATGGACCAATTCAAGAGAAAAAAAATAGAATTTAAATATTAATACCTATATAGATTTATAACAATTATATTTTTACGTACATGCAATGTGCAGTGAATATTCAATTGTAATGGACGATTCTACAGTAGTAAGCAAAATGAAAAGACATTTTCAAGACGCCATTATATATATCAAGAGAATGAAAAAAAGGGAATCTAAATCTTTATAACTAGACCAATTTAATAAGAAATTGTTATTAAGAAAGAGTTTGGGATTTTTGATAGTGTGCTAAGAATATTTATAAAATATGACTAACAGGATAAAATAACAATAAAAATTTATATATTAATATTTCAACTATCCATTCATTGACTGAAACGTAAAATAATTCTTTTACGTCATTAAAAAATTTATGAAAATTAGAAATATAAGCTTATCTTTAATTACCGAATATTGTCTAAATATTTAGCTTTCGCTATTTTTCAATACATTGACAAACAAAATAATTCTGGACATGACGGTTATTAACTGAGGCAAAACTCCTGGTATCAATTCAATATTTTTCCCCTGTGGGAAACCTGTGGTGCGGTTTACAAGAAGCCATTGGGCATGATTTGAGACGGCCCTCTATGCATTTGTAATTTTTAAATAAAACCAAATTCAGGATGAACAGCATTTTCGCTATTTGAAATTCCTTGAGTTTCCCCATAACATTTACAGGTTCCTGAAGAAATTTGATTTTTTTTGGATGCATTTTATATTTTCTGAACGCCGCTTTATTTTCTTCAATTATTTCACAATATGTTCTTACGTTTATCTGAAAAATCATTAACTTTTAAATGAAATCAATGTGAAATAAATTTTAATAATCATTAAAAAAACGATAATATACTTCGAAACGTCGATTCCTCAGAAAGTTAAATATAAATTATCCGCAGCTTGGTATATGGGAGGAAAAACAATTCAGAAAATTGTTTTCATTAGATGCCAACGTTTCATTTCACTTACGAAAAAATAACGAATTATGATGTTCGATAAAAATTACGATTGTATAAAAAATTTCAGTTTTATAATTAATTCCTCTGATTTTTCCTATCTTCTGAGATTTCCTGGCGATTCGTGATCAGCTGACCACCCTGAAAATTCATCTTACTCAATCGAAGGTCAGAGCACAACCAAAACCGATTTATAATTCGCTAAAAGAATGGAACAAAAACATTTTCCTTGTAATGCACATTACGTATTCATTAAAACTTAAAATATAGATTTTAGACTTTGTACGTTAGAGTTATTTCATTGCTGAATTGTATTTGATGTGAAATAATTTCCGATATAAACATTTTACATTTTTTACATGTAATCGTATCAATACGAATGCTTGCGTAACAGGTTTTTTTTTTTTTTTTTTTTTTTTGACAACATTAATAGAAGTAATTTTAAAACTAAAAATTCTTAAAAGCAGTCAAAACTGAAGGAAGAAGCAAGTAGATTTTGGATCAACAAACTGCCAAGTTATGCCAAACAACAAATTTGGGGGGGAGGGGGGGACCCTTGTCAAATTTCAACTAAAGAATACAGTTAAATTGTCATATTTATCAGATTATCGCCTTTAAAAGTACAGTCTGGCAATTGCATCGTATTCTTAATTTAAGATAATCATCTCAAGATATCAATTAAAATTCAAATTGTTGAGAATATTTTTATATTAAATATCTATTTTGCTGGACACGCTAATGCAACTAGAAACAAACTCCGATAAGTACGTATGATTTTTTCAAAAGCATTACAAAAAAATCCTTCTTATAGCTACAAATTTAGTTAATGGTAAAAGCACTTTTGTTAAACGACTACTAGGTGAAAGTTGAATTTGATATACCGTAAACACATTTCAATATATATGTATACACATAAAGAGTATAACAATATTCATACACATAAAAGAGTATAAAATAAACAAAGGAGTATTTGGAATTCAAAATCTGCAATAAAATACGATTTACTATTAATATTCGGTACAACAGAAGAATCGACTATAAAAAATGTAAGTAAAAGATTAAAGCATTTGGCTATTTATTGTCTTAAGAAATTACAACTTGGCGCCATTCAAAGCCTATATGGCCAAACGGTGATTAACAGCAATTTAAAAAATTCAATCACAAAATAAATCACAAAAAAATGACGCTGATAATAAACATCGCCGATTTTATATTTCATTTGCACTACATAAAGTTTGCGCTGAAAAAATTAAGAATTGAGCTGAAGTTAATGAATACTAAAATTAAAACAATTTTTTAAACATAACTGTTTGTAGAAAATAGAAAGTTACATCAGAGATCAGTAATAGGTAGAAACAGTTATCTATAAAAGATCAATTCAAAGAAGCGTTGTCTGGTGCTAATTTAATCAATGAATAATCCATTAAGATAAAGTGGGCTTCAACAACAATAACCAAAAACAAATTCGAACTTATTTCATTTTTAAAACTACTGAAAAAGCATTCATAGAATTTATATATATTCATAAAGCTATGTTAATAACCACCAACATTCGGCATCTCAAATCCCAATATGTACCTGTCGGTTGTAACAGCGATCAAACAGCATCAAGAAGAAATTTCGCCAATTTGAAGATTTCAATTGCCAAACTATATACCATTCGATTCCCACGTGATTTCATCAGCAATTTACACATTTTATAAACTATTTATGCATTTGAACATATTTTTATAATTTGGCGAAATTTTTTCTTGGAGCTTTTTGGTCATAGTTTAAGCAATAAGTCACTCAGAATTCAATTAAATAATATGCATACACATAAAGATTATAAATAAAAAAAGGAGTATTTGGCACTTAAAATCAATATCACTGCAATAAAATTTCGATTTACTTTTAATATATTTTTTACAAGCATTTTACTTTGAAATGCGTTCTTAATACCGTATAAAAATGTACAAGTACAATCTTGAAGTTTCTTTTAAAGTTGATGTTTTCAAATGAGTTTTGACTGTAACAAAATTTATAATGGTGTAAAAGTACAGTCGAAATATTTCAAAACATTTTCTGCGTCTATAAGTCGCGCAATGTGTTTTTTAAACAATAATTAGTGAGATCAGAATCACCCATTGGTTAGCGGATTTTTTTAACATCGTTTTTCAATAACCATAACAATTATTATCAAAAATGTTAGAAAATGCGAGAACGAGCATGTAAACGGTTTTGAAAATAGCACCAAGCAGTGGCTTATTCTGTACTTTCAACGACGATTGCACCTTGAAATAAAATTTATTTTCTATTTTTTTATTTAAAAAAACCCTATTAAATACACATGTGAAATACTCATTTTGAATTTGATATTTTAAGTTAGAAAATCAGGCGTATTACTTCAATTATCATAGAACTTGGAAATATTAATATTGTTTAAATGAATGAAAATTGGCTTACCAGTAATTTACAAGAGAAATGTCCAAATCGACAGCAGCGTAGAAGTACTTGTATCTTGATTATTAATGCGTGTTCGACATTAATGTCTCTTTCATAGTCTTTATACCTACATTTTCATTTCGCTCATTAATACTTTGGCGATACAAAGGGGAGATTCATAAAGCTCTGTTGAAATCCTTTAGAAGAATAAGTTCGTAAACATATTCTTTTACTTGCGCTTTAACTTCCAAAATGTAAGAAAGGTGCTGTGGAATCCAATGATCGTTTAAACAAAGCTTAATTTCATAGACACATCACCCAGTCAAACAGAAAATGCGAATGGAAAAAACGCGAGGGAATACGTAGAAGTAGAATGCGCGAGCATTCATGATGTCATAACACTGATTAGCATAATATTTTCAAAAAAAATTAGCAGATGGCTTTGAAGGATTACGATACGTAGTAAATGTTTAACACTTTCAACCAATCAGGAATAATTCGTGTTTTTTAAAGAAAAATTTCTAATTATTTTCGTCAACTTAACGAAAATCTCTTCGATTTGGCGAAGCTTATAGGCATTTAAATAAAGAGGTTTTTGCAATTGATGATAAATATATTTTAGGCTCATGACATTTAAAATTTATTAGTGTATTTAATTCGACGAAATCTTTATTAAAATCTCTATTGGAAACAAATTCTTAATTCTGGATAATTTTATATTCAAGAAAAAAGATGTGATTGAAATATGGAATTAATGAATTTATGTATTAAAAGTTCAGTAATGGAATCCGATTAATGGATATTTTAGTATTAAATTAAGAGGGTGAATCATTTTATTTTCACGATTATTATTATTTCACCATTACACATATAATTCATATAATTATTTCATGCCAAATAATTATATAATACAATGCTCAAATTTATATCAGGTAATTTTATAAATTCAAATTTTTTTAAGTATCAGGGATTTCTTTAAATTCATGTGTGTTGTGACTTATGACATTTTACAAGCCCGCTGACAATTATCTGCCACCGATTTAAACCGAGTGAGGGCCTCTTGTTTCTGTCAGTAGCGCAACAAAAAGCCAAGAGTACGACTTAACTGTTTCATGCGCCACATTCGCTTGAACAACCCTTTTTTACAGAGAAGCACACTCCTCACAGATACAATACAGAAGAAAAACAATCATGCTCGAATTGGACGCCCATATCACGAGGAAGAAGCACTATCCCTATTCCAGGACACCGGTTATAAATTCATATTAATTATATAGAAAATTTGTTATATGTAGTCAGTTACTTTATTTGGTTTTTTCAACGTCTCGAATAAAAACAAAGTTATTTCTCCAAATATGAATTTTAGCTGATGATTGCCCATAAGAATGATGTTTTTATGAGATTAGTTTTGACTTTTAAAATCTCACTGCAGAGATGCATTTTATTGAATAAATTTAATAGTGGTTTGATTTAGTTATAGTGACTCTCGATTCGAGACTAGCAAAAGAGGGCTATTTTGGGAAGTAGCTCATAATTTTGAATTCCATCAGGTCACGAAACCTACATCAAAGTTGTCTTATTTATTATGGCACTTGCCACTATACAAGCCAGCTGTTACGAAGACAGCAATTTTAAGCTGATAGGGAGCGTCTCTTGATGTTTTTCCGTAGTACCATCTGGTTCAAGAGTATGACTTTGACACTCACGCGTCGCAACAATTTTTACGGGGTTGTCTTCATTCATACATTTTTATTCACTCATCCACATATCGTAATTTTGACCTGAATAAGAGAACGATCACCTCTGAACCAGTCCCCCCCAAATGTATTACTCTCGACAATGAGGACTTTGTGATCACGACAGATTTATGCTTGCACCAGTCACAACACAAGCGGAGATCATTCGGCCAATGGGTTCGAACTCGCAACCTAAAGGACACAAGTCCAATGCCCTACGAACCAAACTATCCAGGCCTCGAATAAAATTGAGGCCTAAGTACCGATGTTACAAATGATGAAAAGCTGGAGACATTTATAAATCAGATTATCAGTAGGAACCGAGTCATAATCGCTTTTCAAATCAAGGTTCCCCCCCGAAAATTTGTTTGATTTATGTGATTCAGAAATTGATGAATAAATATTATATGTATTATTATTGTTTTACTATTTATGGATGGGATAAGACCATGTTGGTCTAATTAATATTTTCACTACGAGTCAGGTATTGAGTAACTCATTGGACTAGTAATGGTTCAATTATATTTCCAGAAACTAAAGTATGAGCAACTGATTTATGAGAAGTAATTTTTATTTTAGATTTGGTTTTCGAATTATAACAATGACAACATACTTCTGATCCTTTGGCAATAAGAAATTTTTTAATTTTTTGTTGATATATATATATATATATATATATATATATATATATATTTGTAAAATCAAGATTTTGAACAAGGCTGCAGTGTTTTTATTTACACTTGTGAAGAATTTTTCGTTTTTTAAATGGTCTTTTGGGTTCCCAAATTTTTATACTCTTGTTTAAAAATTCACTTTTTCTAATACTTTTGTTTCAAAATTCACTTTTTATACTCTTGTTTAAAAATTATCATTATCACAGTCCATGTTAATGGGCTCAAGCTGATAACTGTGTGCAGTGTAAAAAGTTTACTTTGAATTTCAGAGCAACTTCTTGTATTTATTGTTACAAAAGATAATTCCATTGTCTTAACATCGGGATTAGTATAATTGATTAATTTACTAAACATTAAAGAAAAACATTTTAGGGTTGCGAGAAATTTGATATTTTCTCAGTGTTTATCCTTAGCTTAGTTTATCATCCAAGTGTTTATCCTTAAAAAATTAATCTACACCTCGTATTGTATACTTCTCAACAAAGAAATATGAGAAAAGATGATATTCTTATAATAATCACGTATCTAATTATTTTTCGGAGTACAAAGAGTTTGTATTGATTTTTGAAACTTTATGTACTGCGTATTTATATTGATAAGTAAAAATTGCAATAGTCAGTTTGCTAATTGTATTAAGAATTTCATTTGTTTCATTAATGATTAGATTCCAGTGCACAGCTTTAAGGTATTTAGATGCAGCATTGAATTTGATCAACAAAATGACTACAGGCCTAGGAACACACTCAAAGGAGCAGAGGAGGCTCTTAGCACAAGGAATGATCAAGAATCATCGAATATGTGCTTGCGTTTACGATTTGAGTAGGGCATGTCGAGGAGCATAAAATTAAAACTGTTGAACCATCGAATAAGATCATGGCTGTGAGTTGTTTCTTCCCCATGCAGGGTATGTAGGTTTAAATCGCAAAAAAAAAAAAAGGTACTACTGTATTGAACTCAACATATGGGGGGATAAAACATACGCAATCAATCGGTAACGTTGAAAGCCGAATTATCATTTTTTCCCGAGATGCTTCCAGAATATCATCAGGGAAAAAAATGTAGTAGTAAACAGACTCGCCTATCCACCAATCAGGAACTTTCCCACTCTTACAAGATGATTTTTTAAAAAATTCTTTTTTCAAACGCTTACGCATAACAAATTAAAATGAAATTTGACTATTCATTACGAAAACTTCGTTGATCGTATAAATCCTTTTCGCTTTTTTTAAAAATCATGTCAGAACATGATGTTATTTGGGGTTTTTGAAATTCCAAGAATAAGCAACAAATTGTCGATTTATCTCTTTTGAGGCATCCAGTTTTCGCTTTTAAGGTTATTAGAAAATAGTGCAAAAGGCTGCCATATTTGGCAATTTATCGCCAACTAAAATTACAACTTGATTTCTGAATTATTCATACCCTGAATTCTTACGGATTGCCGTAATTCATTTAGGTCATTAATTAGCCTAAACTGATTTTTGACTGATTTAAAACACCAAACTATAAGATTACACATGTGAAAAAAAAAATTATTTTTCCTTCCTATTTTAAAATTGCTGTTGTGAAAAAAAAAAAGAAAAAAAACTTTTTTTTTTTAAATTTTAAAATTGGTGTAGATCTTAAACTCTATTTCACAGCAGAAAAAATTAAAAATGAAAGTTTAAATGTATAAGGATAGAGATTGATGGAGAAGTTTCCTGATTGTTTCAAATAGGTTTAAACTGGTTCATGACTTAAAAAATTTTAATGTTCTCTCATGATAACTTTAAATTTACGATTTCATTTCTAAATTTTAAATTGTTAGTAGTGGTTTTTGAGGAATGATATGCTCAGAAATATTTTTGTCATGAAATGTTGAGTAAACTGGTCATTTTTTATGGAGACATTTTTGAGAATATGTTTTAACACTATTTTAAAATTTTCCATCATTTACAATGGATTTGTAAGTTAGTAGCATAGTATGAAAATAGCTAGCATTCTATCCGATTAAAGTAAAATAAAAATAATATTATCGTGCCCACTTGTTTTCAGAAAGTAATTAAATATACTGTTTTGTTTGTCTATAACGATTTTTAATAGTTAATATTGAATACATTTTAAATAAATTACGACAAAATTAAGTATAGTTAATTAATAATAACAACGCATCCTTTAATTAATTTAATGCATAAAACCAATGCATTATAATCTCTTTTCAATTTCTGACGCTATTTTCTGTTAAAATGATTAAAAAAACAGTTAATTTAGCTTAATTTATTGAGATTATTTTAAGTTATTAAGATTCACTTTAATTAATTAATTAAATACGAAAGTAATGAAATTAATGAATAAAATACGAAAATATTAAAATTAATGAAAAACATATCACTGAAGTCATTCTCAACTCAAACTTTAATTATTTCCAAATGTCTCAATTATTTTATTCATAATTAAAGTCTAATATCCAATCAGTTGTGAGAAAACAACTTTAAAAAGTTTACTAAAGCTTATTATAGTAGCAGCTTGTCTTCGCTTTAAGCTGCTAAATGGTTCATAGTTCAATCTTGAATGAGTCTTTTCTGTTTCGATCTTTTCAAAATTATTTAAATTACAATTTAAACTAAAGCATTTTTCATCTTTCAAACAAAAATAAATGCTTACCTTCCTAATTCTTGTATTATAAATATATTTTTTTAAAAAGATAAATATTCCTTCATTTTCTTGAAAGAATTTCCGAAATTAACCTTCAGATTACAATTAATTTATTTATGGATGATACGAGGTACTACAAAAAGAGTTACATCGTCTTTATTCAAGTTCGAACGATGATTGAAATTTTGGACCATCTGTCTACGCATTCAATAATATAACATCTGCTTTTCTTTTCGATTACAATAACAGGAACTCTTTTACCTATACATTATATGGCAGCTGATAATTTATTATTCCTGTTTTCATCTACATTCAATATAAAGTCGTTTCTTTGAATGATAATCAATAATTTATCTCTATTTAAAATCTAAAACATTGAATTGTTTTGGTAAATTAAAATTTTCAATTATTTGTAATAATTACTTTTCATTTGTTTTTCTTTTAAAAATCCAATTATAATTAAATAGGTTAGGATAATAACTATTTATCTTTGCATAAAAACTGGGTAACATGTTAATTAAAAATATTTGTAAATAATTAATTCATTCTAAATAATTTTGAAAAAAAAAATTGCAAAAATAAAAAGATGAACCCAGGATTGAATTTATTGCTCGCACATACGAAGTAATAACCGCATCGTTGGTGTTGAGAGCGTGGGAGACCATTTCTTAGTATAAAAACTATGCTACGTGTTTATCAGACGTGTATATAGGCTGAAAGTTTGAAGGCTATTTTCTCTGAAATTTCTGGTTCTCTTTAATACTTTAACGAATTAACATCCTGAAGATACACTATCATTAGGTTATATTTCATCTGAAACTGAATTTTCTGGCGGTATTCAGACGGCTTGTTAGACAGACAGATTAAGCAGAAACCTATATATTTTTATGTGCATCTCGGGGAAAATGCCATATACTGTATTACCATTTCCTTTTTACTGTACAAGATTTTAAAAAATAGGGTGGGGTGAAATTTATTGTAATAAAATAGCAGAAGCCAGTTTATAAAACAAGTTTTAACTCCTAACACTTAGATATCCTCTCTCAGGCACCATTGAAGGTAGTGCATCATTTTGTTGTTTTAATTATTTTCTTAAATTTTGATTAATAAAAAATATGTAGATTAATTTTCAAGAAAAATAAAATTTAAAAAAATTCACAAATATTAATTTTTTGAAGCAATAAATAAGTCCTCTTACTCGGCAAATATTTATGCATCGAATTACTATTCGCAGCGCCCATTTGCACTGATACCACACTTTTCTATACACCTAGGCGTTATTTTAGCAAAATAGGATAGTTCATAATTCTCTGTTTAAAGAAAACGTCGGAACAACATAATACGATAAACTGAGATGTATTTGAACACATAATAAGTTTTCGTCTATTTATATACCAGATCACAATATTACGAAACACTGAAAAAAATACGCCTTACACAATCGTGTTATGAACAATTATTCTGATGAATGTCAAGGAATTTTGGGACTTAATTGTTATATTTCTAGCAAATTACTAGGAAGTTTACAATACGACCCATAATTTGGGATTAATTTGGATAGAAAAATCAAACATGTTCACCATGAGACTCATGTCCATTTAATAGCTTCTGTTCAACCAAAAAGAATCGAATTCTGTAAGAAATGAAAGCAGTTTATTTACTTTAAAAAATGAATCATTACAAGGAAATGCGATGGATTTGTGAGACGAGCATAATTTTGAAGAAATGAGATTTTCACACCCGCATGCGACGTTGAGCTGGTTTGAGCTGAGCTGGTTTGCAGGTCCTCCAACATTCCTTTTTACCCCATTCGCACCTTTCGCACAATTCTTTGGGATGGGGACCTTTCGACACAGGGTACAATCCAAGGTTAAGCTTCACGAAGAAGTCGTATCGAGACCTGTAAAAACAAAAGTGATTTTCAAGAATAGTTCATCTACACACTTTATTGCAACACAACAAAAGTTCAGTAAAAAGTCAGAATCATAGTGTGGTAATGGTGTTGGCGGAATTGCGCCCATGTGTAGGTTGAATTCCGCCAAGGATCGAACCTCCAATGTTTGGGTTTGAAGTCCAGTAACTTATCCCTGCGATAAAAGCTAAGGCTAGTGTCTAGTGGCTGTTACTGGCTTATCAAGATGTCACCACAATACTCCCCTACCAGTGAGTCTGTAGAGAGGAATGATTTTTTATAGCGCCAAGCATTGTGGCGAGCGAAGAGAGTGCTTCGGTGCCGCCAAGTGTTATGGAGAGCGAAGAGAGTTGTTGCTGCGTCAAGTGAATCTGAAGACTTTGTGTTGGTTGAATTTGCTGAGGGTAGGTGGCGACACGACAGCTTGTTGAACATTCATAGTCTGAGGTCACCAATTTGGCGGTGGTGTTGGCGGAATTGTGAAATGTGTAGGTTGAATCCCACCAAGGATCGAACCTGCTATGTTTGGGTTATAAGTCCAGTAACTTATCCATTCGACAAAAGCGATCGCTGATGTCTAGTAGCTGTTACTGGCTTATTAAGATGTTACCACAGTGTAACTGTTATTTAGTCACAGGTTACCTTACAAATAGACAAGTTACATACAAAATTTTAAAATTTATGTAAGAGCATGGATCAAAGCATGCAGCAATGACATCTCTAAATCTGAAATGAATCATAGTGCTACAAGGCATCAGAGGGCGCTGTCTTGATGAAAAACCTTAGCGAAATACAAGAAGCAATTTGTTGATCTTAATTGTAATAGGTTGAATGGGTACGATTGCATATAAAAAGTATGAACAAACAAAAATTCATTTTTATATATTAGATTTGCAGTAAATGCACGGCGTTGCCCGTAAAAATCCAAGAAAAAAAAATTAGCTTTAAACTTAGTCTAGTCTCCACCCGATATGACATGGACATGTTACGCAACATCAAGCAAACATAAAATATATATTTAGAAATTATCAAAAATAGCTACAGAAGGTAAAAATGATAT
>JAPMOQ010016726.1:1317236-1327254 GCA_026543055.1 Argiope trifasciata
AGAGAGAGAGTTTATCTATTTTCTAGCATTTTCACAGCTGAAGATATGCTTTCTAGTTTATTCTTATCGATTTTCATTTCAGCATAATAGATCGTTTCTGAGATAGTTCACTTTATTTCATATGATGACGAGGCACTATGACCAGGCATTGTGCCTGGACAGCCTTAAGTGCAGGAAACGAATTTAAATGAGTATAATAGTCTAAATCAGGAATAAGTTTAATTTTCTTCATAAAAATCTTTTAACACTTTCAAATGGCATGTTCTTTGATTTTTTAGTTTGATAATTGCCTGGTAGTGGTTAGATTCCCCCACGATTCGAATTTGTTGCGATTTTGCTTGGATTTGAATTTGGAAACAACTCATCCAAATAAATGTTTTGTTTATTATTATCCAATTTTAATGCCATTGTTTTTTTTAAACATTAATTCTTGTCTCCTTTTTATCCTCAGTTTCTTAGAATTTTCGGATCAAGCGGAATCAGTACTTGAATGAAAGTCACATCTCTCTCCCCCACACACAAAAAATTCCCTGTTTTTTAACCCTGGTTGGAGGTGACCTTTGATAAAGTTTCCAGGCTGGATTCATCATTTTCGTTTTGAATTCCATTTTTTTTTTTTTCAATTTAATATTTTTTTCTGATCTGGTTTAAAACATATGTGTTTTAAATGTAGCAATATTTGTGTGCTCTAATTTACAATATATACTCTTTTTCATATTTTTTTGACTCGGAAACTATTTACTTTAATGTAAAATTTATGAGACAAATTGTGATTTTATGGTTTGAAGGTTATTACAATTACATTTTTCTAATTTTAAGTAAATATTATGTGTATAATGTAAACAACATATTTCAGCATTTGCGTGGCCGAAGAGAAGGAACTTTTGAAACGATAAACGATTTTGAACATAAGAAACGATGATGAAAGTGACTTCCGTTTACATCAGAACATAAACGCAAAAGAAACCGAAATTTTTTCCTGCAGTGTTTTTGGCATGAGATTTTGATAAGAATTTCTATTATTAGGGATTTGAAATTTAGGAATCTTTAAAAGAATGTAGTGAGCATTAAGAATTGTTATCCTTTTACACGAAGCGTGAGAAAATCCTGAGAATAGCAGTTTTATAAATCGCGTGTAGCATTAATTAAATAAAAAGTGGGAATAAGATCAAGAAATAAGATAATACTTTATAATGAAATTAATATCAGCTTATGTCATCATATTTGTAGAAGAGCACGAAGTAATTGAAATTTGAAAGTTTTCACTAGAATCATATCCAAGCTCTAACGAACAAAAAACATGTACTAACGTCCATTCATCAGTCCAGTAAATCATTCACAACAAAAATCTATTCACATGAAAAACTTTTAACATCAGTTTACTGTCTTAAATAAATTGTAATAACGTGCATAGAAGTTCGACGATTTGGCGAGATTATTTAGGGACTTCATGAGAAAGGACTAGCCCCCCCCCCAAATGCGGGAAAAAGCAACGACCAATGTTAATACGTAAAATATATTTATTACAATTACAAGGGCTAAGGACATATACAAGATGTCTAAAAAGTATTTATCACGGCTTTTCTTTTTTAAATGTTGATCATAGACATTACTAGTAAATTATTAAAATTCAAAAAAAAAAAAAAAAAGCTGCAAAAGATTACTAAATCAATTAAAATTTTCAGGGAATTAAACTTAAAAAATATAAAAAAAATTAATTTGTATACGAACCCTGTACGTTAAAGTTCCCATTGTGTGAAATTTGTCTTATCCTCGTAGCCTTGCCTCTTATGTCTACATAAACCATTCAACCGATTGCAATAAAACCTGGTCAGCGTATTGTTTACATCTACGGGATGAGTATATTAATAGAACAATTATCTAAAATTTTGTTTAAAAAATACGAATCTTAACCGCATCTATTCACCAAGGATTAATTTGCAAATAATTCGCTGAGGAGACAATAGATTCTGTAGAAATGCTAAATCCAAGTCAAAGGTTAATACTTTGTTAATACTATATGACGAAAATATCAAGTCATTCTTAGAGGTAACAACTTTATTACAGATTATGCAAGAAAGTTTTGGGGAGACCTTTCCTGGAGGTTTTATATTTTAATTAAATTTAAGTGTTTTTCGCAGTAACTACCAAAAATATTGTAGTGCAAATAATTTCGCACCATCTTAATTTTCAAAAATTATCGTTTCAATTACATTAACGATTTTATAGTATAAATATACACTGAAGTGACAAAAGTCATAGGAGAGCAATATGCAAATATACAGATGGCAGTAGTATCGCAGCGAAAAAGTATAAATGCGCAGTTCGTTTTCCAGAGCTTTCATTTGTGTTCAAGTTATTCGTGTGAACAGGTTTTTCGTGATTTATGGCGGCACGACGAGAATTAACAGACTTTGAACGTGGAATGTCGGTTGGAGCTAGACGCATGTGTCATTCCATTGCGGATATCGTTAGTGAATTCACCATTCCGAGATCCACAGTATCAAGAGTGTGCCGAGAGTATGAAATTTCAGGCATCACATCCCATCATGGACAGCGCAGTGGGCGACCACCTGCACTTAACGACCGAGACCGCCGACGTCTGTGTAGAATGGTCAATGTTAATAGACACGCAACACTTCGTCAAATAACTGCAGGAATCAATGTGGGACGTACGAGGGACGTGTACGATAAGACTGTGTGGCAAAATTTGTCTTCCTTGGGCTATGACAGCAGAAGACCGACTCGAGTGCCTTTAATTGACAGCACGACATCGCCTGCAGCGACTCTCCTGGGCTCGTGAGCATATCGACTGGTCCCTAGACCAGTGGAAAACCGTGGCGTGGTCAGATGAGTTACGATTTCAGTTGTTACGAGCTGATGGAAGAGTTCGAGTGTGGCGCAGACCCCACGAAGCCATGGACCCAAACTGTCAGCAAGGCGCTGTTCAAGCTGGTGGTGGCTGCATAATCTTGTGGGCTGTTTTTACATGGCATGGACTCGGTCCTCTGGTGCAACTAAACCGATCATTGACTGGAAATGGTTATGTTCAGCTGCTTGCAGATCACTTGCAGCCATTCATGGACTTCACGTACCCACACAACGATGGGATTTTTATGGATGACAATGCGCCATGTCACCGGGCCAGAACTGTTCGCGATTGGTTTGAAGAACATTGCGGACAATTCCAGAGCATGATCTGGCCACCTAGATCGCCCGATATGAATCCCATCGAGCATTTATGGGACATCATCGAAAGGTCTGTTCGTGCCCAAACTCCTGCACCATCCACACTTTCACAATTATGGACGTCTATACAGACAGCATGGCTCAATATTCCTGCAGAGGACTTCCAACGACTTGTGGACTCCATGACACGTCGAGTTGTTGCACTTCGCCGGGCAAAAGGAGGACTGACACGATATTAGCAGTCATCCCATGACTTTTGTCACTTCAGTGTATTTTCTACGTTGAATCAATTTTAGAAAGAAAATATTTTAATCACATTTTCTAAAATTAAATCTGAGAATTCAGAACGAATACTGAGCGAATCACGAGATACAATAAATAATTCCTTTCATCACCATTCTGAAAGAACACCAAGTTTAACAATTCTAAAAGAATACACAAATCTAATACATAAAAATGAACATTTGTTTGTTCGTATTTTATATCCTGTCGAACCGTTCATCCTATTTCGCTAAAACATTGCCAAACTATTGATTGATTGCATATTACTTTTTCGGCGACAGCAATGTGCCGGGTGCCAGCTAGTTCTATATAGAAATAAAACTATTCAAGCATAATAGGTAAGGCTTTGTTAAGTGAACGTAATACCTCCATTGATTAATTTTCTGAATTACCGAAGTAGATGAAATGTTTGAATTTTGTGAGTGTTTTGTGGTTTTGACTGAAACGAAAATCCAGATAATGCTTGACATACTTTCGCATTTCAAATAATTTTCGCATTTTATGAAATTTAAACCATTCGTGCATATAACAATGGGCTTAGTTGTTGTTTAAATGAGGGGAAACCAATGTGTGGTCAAACCAGTTAAAAGTTTAATGCAGGTATTTCCCATAATTCTATTTTCTTGCATTACTATAACTCTGATCCTTAGTAAAATGTAAAAGGAGGGTAATATGGGATGACATCAGTGAAGTTAGTAGTTGTTTCACCGAGGAAATTCCGATGCATATATAACATGTGGCTAAACCAGTTAAAAGGTTAATGTATGTACTATCTTCCAGCATTACGCTTCCTTTCTACTGGCTTGCGTTACTATAACTCTGATTTTTAGTAAAACGTAAAAAGAGGATAATATGGCGTGTTCGATTCCGGCATCAATGAGATCATGCTCTAGTCAGTTAAAAGCGATATCACGGTTCTATGAAGTTTGAAAGAATGAAGGATTGTTTACATAAATCTCGGCCTGTCTTATGAAGTACTTACTTAATGAATTTCATCCCTTAGTGAGGCAATGATTGATAATGAATTATTAGAAGGCTGAACTATTTGCATAGGATAATAAAAAGAATGCTACTTTTCGAATAACAGAAAGAGTGTTATTTCTAGAATAATACATAGAGTGCTACTTGCAGAATAATAGAATAATTTCTTGTAGAATAATATAACAGCTACTTGTCAAGGATAATATATAACTGAGAGACGGGTATAGCATGATTGGTAGGGCGTTGGATTCGTATCCCTTGGGATATAAATTCGGACGCCGCTGGCAGAAGACCTTCTTGTTGGTGGTGATTGGCACACGTATAAATCTGTCATGGTCACAAAGTTCCCCATGCAGAGAGAAATACCATTGGGGGGACTAGTTCAGAGGTGATCGTGCTCTGATCCAGGTCTAAATTACAATCTGTGGATGAGTGAATGAAATGTATGAATGAACTCAACCCCGTAAAAAGGGTTGTGACGCGTGAGTAGCTAACTCGCACTCATGGTCCAAAATGACGCTATGAAAAATAAGATAGGTAAAAATTTTGGCTTAAATTCTCTGACTAATTAGTTAGCGAGCTAGTCAATGATTAATACCATAAAGCCAAGTACCAACGAAATTTTTCTTGTATACAGCCGACCACCCCGCCACCAATGAACGTAGCAGTATCGACAGAGTTCCAACGACCTGTCCGTCCGACATGCGAGCCATACGTGCTCCCTTGCGGTTTTTAGGGCTCCTTTGCCTGTTGATTCTACCGAAAATTTGTCGGTACAAAGGGCAGGCAGGCATCAAAGGTGTCCAAAAATCCGCAAGAAGGGTCGAAGGGGCACATGTGGCTCGTTTGTCGGAAGTACAGGTCACTGGAACTCGACTTTAGAAACAACAATGTCCTCCCGCTGGTGTAGTGTGGAGAGGGGAGTGCCAGTTCAAGTGTCGTATACGTCATTTGACCGAAATTCAAAATGACGAGGTCCGTTTCAAAATAGCCCTAGTGCTGCTTCAAAACGGGACGATAATATCGCTAAACTAAACTAAACTTTTTGCATACAGCCGACCACCCCGCCACCACTGAACGTAGCAGTATCAACAGGAAAACTAAACTTTAGAAACAACAACATCGACAGAAAGCTGAACCACTCACAAGCTGATAGCCTTTTTGGTGAGATTCTGAATTTCTTCACCGGTGAAGACCGGCATGATCCCGGCATGTCGCTCGTAAAAGCAGCAGTACTTGCACTTCATCTTCCACCTGTAGCCGAAATTCGGTTTGCTCAAGTCCACCAAGGCCCACGCGTAGGCGGAGAGCCAGCAATTGTAGCAGATGTCGCACCTGTAGTAGCCGATGCCGGGCACAGCGAATGCGCACCTGTCGAGTGGGAAATCATGGGGGCGTAGGGTTCGCTTTCTCATCTCGAGCGACATAAGGACGGACAGGTCTGCAGGTTCTGTGGCTCGCTGATGAGGGCACAGGGACTTAAGAGCAGGAGTTCTGGACATGGCTTTAGGCGATTCTGAAAAAGAAAGTTGGGGCACGGTAATATTTGTTTTAATTTCATTAATGATATAAAGATTTTAAAGTTAACCCTTTATTTAATGAAGGTACTTGAAAGTACCATTTAAATCTAGCTTATATCTTTACTATGTGACTCTTTTTGCTAATGGTATTCTAAAGAGCAAGGAGAATGTAACCCAAATAACATAAAATTAATATAAGCTAAAAGTAGGAATTAAAAATACTTAATTAATGATAGTAAGGATCGGCCACACAGGGCGATATTTCGCCAAATCATGCATCCCAAGGTCGAAGGTCAGCCCACCAAAGAGGATTAACTGCTGGGGGTCAGATACGAGGGGTGGACAGGGAAGGGTCGTGTTGTTCGCCATGAACGAACGGACTTCATTTTAGCAGCATGTTTTTTTTTTTTGGTTAAATTCGTTTTGTAAATATATATAACTAATATATTAATCCAGAATACAATTGTTTCCTGTCCTTCTTTCGATAAAATCAACATTTGTGAGAGGAAAGAGTACCGAGATGAATTTAGATCTAGAAATGCCCATTTAGGCTCATGATTTGAATGCGTCGGCAGCCATCTGAAATAAAGCATAGGGGAACACTTTCGATGCTGAATGGGAATTTTACTATAATTAAATTAATTAAGATATTTCTGTTATTTACATTTTTTTTCTTGGCTTCCCTGGGATTATTCTGCAAGAAAGTTAAACTACTGGTGCAAAAATGAAATTGAAAAATAGATGGCAACATAATTTGATAAATAAAGGGTTAACAGAAACAACCTTAGAATTAGAATCGACGACATAACACTGACATAAGCTTGAAACTTTCATAAATCTTTTTGGATTAGTACAAATAATGTGTATAATTAGAAACAGAGCTAAGCATGCCTTAGTCTCAAGTAGTTCATATATCATGAGGCCCTCTTTTGTTAGTTTCTCGTATAGGAAATTTGGAAAAAATAGTGTAATAATAGCAAAAAATTCGAAAATCTTAATCGAAACTGAAAATCACTTTGATATTTCACCATATCGAAATTTGGTCTGTGGAACTTAATTAGTAGATTTCAGTTTTTATGATTGTTTGAGTGAAAGTGAACTTGAAAATTGTCGAAATGAAGAAGCTCCTTAGGTAGTTTGGTGCACATGTATCTAAATAAAACAATTCATCAAAGTTTGAACTAAATCGATCTATTAGCTGACTATCTAATGGATTTCAAAGAATTCGGTGAGTAAAAAAATTAATCAATTGATTTTGAGAATGGCGAAATGCTTAAAATTCCCGTCAACTACCAAATTTTGATTAAGACTATTAACAATTGGTAATTGCAAATATCTTTAAAACTATTTGAATGTCAGATCTAAAATTTTAAAATAAGAAACCAACATACAGACTTGGTTTTTAAAATATGGGAGTATTCAAAAAATAAAGGAGATAGACCAACAAAGATCAAGTAGAAAAATGTACGTTGAAATTACAATCAAAATAAAGTAAAAAGTTTCATAGAGTTATCAGTAAAATTGGCAGAGATATTTTCGATTATAATTATGAATTCTCCATATTGGGAAACACAAGTATTTTTGTTGAAATACGGAAAACCTCTTTAAGTAACATATAAAATTTCATAATCTAAAGTGCATAAAAAACAGAAAATTAAACAAACATTAAATATTATTCTTATTAAAACTAACAAATGAAATTAATAGAAAGTTTACTACATCTCATGAAAATCATATAAGTGATAACATTTCATCAAATCTTTTATTTGGTAAATGTTATAGTTTCAATAAAACGAACTTAATTATTAAATTAAATAATTATAAAATTAAAAAAAAAAATTTTTATTATTAACTTTAGTATTTCATTTTAGTTTGGGTTTGGACCTGCAAATGAAAAGAATCACAAAATTAGCGGCCCGATTCATTATTAAAGAATAATACTTTCAAAAAATGACTACATCTATACTTATAATAAAGCTCAATGTGTGTGTGTGTGTTGGCGCTCTACAGACCAGATCGTTGGACCTACAGCTACCAAATTTGGTACATGCATACCTTGGAGGTTGGGAATGTGCACCTCGGAGCCCTTTTTTCGAATTTTTAATTAGAATTTGAATTGGTTAAAATTTAAGCGAAATTTCAACGATTTTCCGCTATAACTTCCGAAAATATTATCGCACAAACATGAATTTTACATCAATTTAAAGATTAAAAAATTAGCTTTCTAATGGTATCAGTGTTTTAATGTATAACTTAAGCTTCTATTTTTAACGAATTTTTAAAGAAATATTTTAACCATGTTTTACAACAATATATTTCGGACAAAACAATAAAATTTAATCTGCACGAGCGTGTCAAGGGGGAAAAATTAGGTTTTATCAGCGTGTTGCCATCCTATTGACGGAAGTTCAAACTAAAAAAAACAACTATCATTGCAAATTAAATCTAAAGAAATGCAACTTTTAGCACGTGACTGGATAAAATAAGAGAGATTTAATATGTGACATTTTCTAAATTAAATAATGAACGAGCAAAGGGAAAAAATAGCTTTTATTAGCTCTGTTGAAATCATACTGACAGAAGTTCAAATTAAAAAATAAATTAACTATGACTGCAAATTTAATCGAAAAAAAGTAACATTCACCACGTGATTGGATGAAATTAAATAAATATTAAATGTTATGTTTTCTAAAAAAGAAATACAAGACAAAGGTTTCTATGATCGTTTGCAACATCTATATTATTAATTTAGCAAATCAGTGTTACGTGACTTTCGAAGTTTAAGTATATCTGGCAGAGAAATTATAAAGAGAGCAAGGCACATAAGTATTTAATTGAAAATTTTAGACCCCATTACTCTTGGCGAACCAGCTGGTCGCCAAAGACGTCTAGTATGTAATAAAAACGATTATTTTTAACAATAAATTAAAAATAGATGATATAAAGAAACTAAACTAGATTTTTGAAGTATATTTCATATTAGAATATTCACTTCTAAAAAGCAAGATTGACGTAAAATGCATACGTACCTTCCTATGCTTGAACAAATGTTCAACTTAATCCACGATAACTTCAAGAACAACTGAAATTAATTCTAAATTCGCTCAAAAAAAAAAAATGACGAATATAAATTCTGAAACATACCGCAAATTATTTTTATTTTTATAGAAATTAAACCTCTGACTTTGATCAGCTAAGTCTCATCCCCCCCCCCCCTTATTTTTAGGATTATTTTCATTAGAAACAAACTTTCTTTACAAAATATTTTCTGATTCTTGAAAAAAGAATGATTCATCATCATTCCTTCTTAGAAAAAAATTGATACTAGAACATAAAATGCACCTATGTGGAGTTTTTTTTTTTTTTTTCATTCTTTTTCTATTGGATTTATTACAAAACATAGAAACTCTTATTTGAAAAAAATGATGTCGAATTTATGAATGAGAATTAGAATTTTACATTGTAAGAACAGGAAATTGAAAAGCCCATAAAATTATTTTATCGAATATTAATCTAACAATTTTTATTTCCCCTTACCACTTAAATTATTTATTTTAATTCAGAACAGATTATTCATAACTTTTTCTATAATACGTACAAATTAAATTTTTATTAAAATTTTTTCAGTTAAAAAGTAAACCCATTTTTTAATCAGCACTTCATATTCTTCTCCACTTCTAATCATTGCACCCATAGATCAAAATAATTATTCCTCCAAATCGAAAAAATTATGAAAGTAAAATTAAATGAAATCTATTATGGCAAATTTCAAGTTATCAGATGAGAACGTTATCATTTTTTAAGATTATTTGTCTTAATTAATTTAAGTTATTAACCAGTTAAAACCGGTTTGAAACAATCACGAGACCTTCCTCTCTTTCTCTCTATATATAATTGATGATACTTTTTTTAAACTTTCATTTTCATTTTTCTAGCTGGACCATTTTGAGTTTTTTTTTTTAACCAATCGTTTTTCTGAATATCGATGCATGCGTTGTGGAGATGTCAAGAGATTGACTGGATTGCCCACCAGATGGCGGGCTAGG
>JAPMOQ010016726.1:1353040-1375414 GCA_026543055.1 Argiope trifasciata
ATATATATATATATATAATTAGAACGGATGTTCGTTTTGCAGTGGGTGTATTGTGTGAAATAATACAATCAGCAGGCCTCCGTAGAAAACAGTTACGGCGTTTGTTTACACGACGACAGGACAGCATAAAGACGGCAAATATTTACATTATGACGAACACACAGCTGCACACTACAGCAGACAATAGCCCACAAGTACAAATGCGGTAGTATCAACGTCCATAGCACACAAATTGTCCAGATAGGATTTAGCATAAGTGGGGATCCTCGGAGCTTCTTTCTACGGTCTCTCCAGACGGTTGAAACACTCGTCTGTGTCTTCTCGCTTTAGCTGCTGACTCACTCCTTCATTTACCATGACAACGGCAGGATATGGCACATAGAAATTCAGCACTCTCCGTTCCTTCGCTATTCTTTCGGCGATTCCGCCTACTGCTTACCACGACTCAATTCCCCACCACTCCACAGCGACTACCCACGATACTCACAGCTTGAGATCACCGACCTTTTATATTTCCCTGGAGGTGAGGATAAAAGCTTTTGGACCAATCAGGGCTTATCTAGACGTATCTCTGTTCCTAATAGACGGATCGACAAAATTCTCCAAAGTTGTGAGTATTATCCATTTTGTCGCCAAATGGTCGCAAAATTTATCGCCAAGCTATGGGGATCAATGAGGCAGCATCCAACACAGATTACTGTAAACCAGTCTTTCTTCTGATGACATAATTCGTCCGAGGAAGCAAAATTAGTTTCGTAACAATATTGTTTGTATATTAACATTATTCCTTACATTATTGATATAAATATTCTAATTACTAAGTGAATATAAGAGAACCTGATCAATTAATCTATACTTATAATAAAGCTCAATGTGTGTGTGTGTGTGTGTGTGTGTGTTGGCGCTCTACAGGCCAGACCGTTGAACCTACAGCTACCAAATTTCGTACATGTGTACCTTGGAGGTCGGGAATGTGCACCTCGGAGCCCTTTTTTCGAATTTTTAATTAGAATTTGAATTAATTAAAATTTAAGCGAAATTTCTACGTTTTTCCGCTATAACTTCCGAAAATATTATCGCACAAACATAATTTTTGCATCAATTTAAAGATTAAAAAATTAGCTTTCTAATGATATCAGTGTTTTAATGTATAACTGAAGCCTCTATTTTTAACGAATTTTTAAAGAAATATTTTAACTATGGTTTTTTGATCACGTGACCGGATAAAAGAAAAGAAAACAATGACGGAAGTTCAAATAATAATAAAAAAACTATCATCGTAAAACAAGTCTAAAGAAATGATACTTTCAGCGCGGGACTGGATAAAATAACATAAATATAAAAAATGATACTTTCTAAAAAAATAAACGCAAGGCAAAGGATTCTATAATCGTTTGCAATATCTAAATGATTAATTCAATAAATCTTCTTTATTTACGGTAAACCTGATTGAATTTAGACAGGATATGCATTGAACTCCCGACCTAATGGCATATTTCTATAATCGTTTGCAATATCTGTATCATTAATTTAATAAATTTTTTTTTCGCTTTCTTTCAAAAAACATATTTAATATTTTGGCAACATCACCGAAAAATACATTTTTAATATTTTGGAAGCATAACCGACAATTAAAACTGACTTATTTATAAAATTAAAGAATATTATCAAGAAAACAGGTTCTTTTAGAACTTTCGGTCCATCATCTTAAAGAAAATATTAATTTCAGGCCAATAAATGCCCGGAATTACTTCAAGACTAATGAATATGTAATTTAATTGAAAATTTTAGAACGCATTACTCACGGCGAACCAGCTGGTCGCCAAAGGCGGCTAGTATCTAATAAAGTGTCGATAGTTTTTCTAATATTTTATTATTAATGGAATTAGCATTCTTCGTAAACTTAATTGTAATTGGTAACTAGCGTTGTAAAATTTTTTTGATCCATCTACTTGTGACGCCTTATTTTTCTAGTGATTTTTAGCAGTTACCTCGTTGGAAATTCCACCACTACTTTGCTTAACAATAAAAACAAAACAAATCAATGCGGAACACTTAACTAAGAACTTAATGATCCAGATATACGAATCGAAATCCTTGACATCCGATCTCTTTACCGTAACATCATTAAAGATTGCTGCCAATTTCATAAAAATGAACTAAATAAAATTTATTTCTGAGTAAAAGACTATTTGGTTATTAATTTACTACCAGGTGGAGCAGTTTTATTTTTTTTAAATAATTTAGATGGACATGTTAGTTGTGCCATTATAACGTCATCTGACACATACTGAGCTATCGTAACTGTTGCTCTTTATTCATAGCTGAGTTAGTAGCGATTCCCTGTGCTCTTCAAGAAATCTTGTCTCTGAGTCAGCGTAATTTTCTGGCAACGGTGTTGGAGGAATTGTGCCAATGTGTATGTTGAATTCCGCCAAAAATCGAACCATCGATGTTTGGTTTGAATTCCAGTAACTTATCCATTCGACAAAAGCGAACGCTGATGTCTAGCGGCTCTTACTGGCTTATTAAGATTTTACCACAAGTTTTCAATTTATACTGTCAGTATGAGTGTTTTGGAGTCACTTTCACACTATCATCATCAGATGCACTCAGTTGCGATTCAGATGTTGCTGGCATTGAGACTCCTACCAAATAAAGGGGTGAGAGTCATTTTTAGCTAGGTTCTGGGGTATGTAGGTATTTCAGGAAGTAAAAGGCTCAAATTTGCAGCCAAATTTACACTAACATTTCTGTCACTGTCACTTCCATATTGTGACGCTAAAAGATCTTTCACACATTCGCTTTTTATTGATTGGCAAGAAACATCTGAACTGCAAATCCAAAACAAATTACATTCAATCAAACCGACAATTGATGTGTGACCTGTTCACCCCGTACGAAAGATTGATGAGAAATTGACTCGTCTCCGTATAGGGCATCCTCGCTATACTCATAAATATCTCATTTTTGACGGGGTGGCACCAAAGTGCCTCGCGTGTCTTGTGGATTTTACTATACATCACATTTTAATTGAATGCCCGTCTTTTTAATACTTTTTTAAATCATCGTTATTAGTTTTACAAGACATGGTTGAAGAGAAATTCCTCCGAAAACATTTTAAAAAAATTAAAAAACCATCGGCTTTTATAATTGTACTAGGTGGTACCCAGCGCATTGCTGGCAAGAATTTTGAAGAAGTAATTTTGAGAATATCGTTTGGAATGTGAAATAGTTCTCTTGTTTAATTAAGAATGATTATAGAATAATATTTTTTTTCTTATCAGAAATGAATACATTCATTCAAAGTGAGTGAAATATAAAGAAGAAGAGTAAATAACATTAACTCTATTTTTTTTTTTGAAAACTTTATTATTCAAGACTATAGGGTTGGCAATTTTTTTTTATTTTGTTTTTCCATCTTCAGCAGGAACAAATAAGTGCAAGTAATAAGATTGATAATTTTAATTTCCTCCAAAAAAATATATAATTCCATGAAAATTACAATTATGCTGTCATAGCTCTTCGTCAACCTTTTAAAAATGCATCTGCTGTCAAAAAAGCACTCGTAATAATAAAGCAATACTGGTAAAAGCAGGTCAGCCTTTTGAAAACGTATCTGCTTTCAAAAAAGCATACATAATAATAATAATGCAATACTGGCAAAAGCAGGTAACCTTTTTTTACCCACCTTTGCTTTATTTAAATTTCTTATCATATACATTTTGGCTCTGTTATTCTTTGCATTTTTTTATTGATAATTTTTCCTTTTATATTTTAACATGTGTGTTTTTATAGTTTAATGCATAATTTTACCATTTCTTGGCTTTAGTTTAGTTTTAATTTTAGTTTAGTTATATTAACGTCCCGTTTCAAAGCAATAGGAGGGCTATTTTGGGACGGACCTCGTCATTTTGAACCACGGTCAGAGGACGAGGACGACACCTGAACTGGCACCCCCCTCTCCACACCACTTCACACCAGCGGGAGGACGTTTGGCCTGACAGATTTAACGTGCAAGAGACCCCCTCACACGACGTTTCTTCAATGGAATCGGGTCTCGAACCTCAAACCCTCCGGTTTCGAAGCCGAGACTTTATATCACCAGGCCACCGCGGCCCCTTTTTAAGCATGAGTCAACACATTTTCAAATGTAAGCATTTAAAAGTAGACTTTTGTGTTGTAAATTTAAACCATTGAATATACACTGATGGAAAAAAAATCCCTACACTAGGAAGGAGCTGTGCTCGATAAACGAAATTTGGTAGGCGTGTTTATACATCTGAAAGATGACGTCGATTCAAATTTCGAGCTACGCGCGTAAGTGTGGCGCTAGTAGCGACACTATGAACATGCAAATGAGATTTGCTTTAAATAAGCTCTGTAAGGTTCGTGATCGTTACTTACAGTTGAGATTTGTCGTAGTGGGTTAATGTTAGTCAAGGATGCCTCTTAGAAGACGAAGAAGCCATTATCAACAGCTCACTTTGAACGAGGTCCCACATCCCACAAACTGATATCCGACACCTGTACGACACAATGCATGCACGTTTGCATGCTTGCATTCAAAATTCTGGCGGTTACACCGGTTACTAATGTACCAACATTTCACATTTGAAATGGCTCTTCTCGCCAATGGCTCTACCTGTGATCTTGAAACTTTAATCAATTAAATATGTTACCTAGACAAATGTATTCCTAAAATTTCATTACTGTACAATAATTTTTTCTTGGTGTTGGGATTTTTTTTTTTCTATTTTTGAGCATTCATTAAATAAAATTTTGCAGTAATAATTCATAGCAATAATAACAGAGTATTTTAATTATTTATTTAAAAAATAAATCAACGATGACAAAAAAATTCTTTGTAAATAAATTTGCTTCGCGTAGCTTGACTAAATATCGCATTTGTGCCAAAAAACTACAACAACAACCTACAAAACATCAGATGTAAACTAATTGAAATTCCAATAAAGATAAATAAAATACATCCCGTAATGAGTTCCTTGCGACACTTGATCCTGGCGTTTCCTCCCTCCCATTTCGAATGTGCAACAAAACATTCCCTCCTTCCCTTTAATTACTAGAGCGGTCGGGTTACCACCAGTTCGAAGCGCATGACATCATCGGTGTTTGGTAATTCTGTGCCCTCGCACAGGTTCATGAACTTGTGGGTATACCGGTTCTGGACTGTTCATTGATTTTAAATTTTAATTTAACAGGTTGTCGAAAAGGGATGAAGGATTGTGAGATAAAGTATGACTGTATATGAGGAGGAAGTTTTGAAACTGTCGGCTAAGTTGAGTTCTTGAAAAAGATAATAAATGACATGTGTATTTCAATAATAATGGGAATAAATAAGGAATTTGAATAAATATAGGTTTAAATGTTGAGAATTGAATTATTTATGAATTCTTCGTGTTATAAGTTATTTATTTATTCGTGAAAGTTATTTATTTGTGAAAATTTTTTATCCTTCTAAATTTACTGTGAAATTGCTTTGTTAACATCAGTTGGTCATTTTTTGTCGTGTTTTATATTAGCTAATTGTATTTATTTTAACACGTTCACTGCTATTACCCTCACCTAATCTGTCCATCTGAACCATCTGTCTAATTGGATGACCCCTTCTTTGCTATCTTTTAACTGTAGAAGAGAAGGTGTCATCTAACAACATAGATGGGTTGCTCCTAGAAAAGAACGCAATCTACGAGTTATTTCGTAGTTGGCAGTCAGCGTGTTAAATATATATTTTTACCTTAAGATATAAATATTTTATTTATTTACATGGGTTAATTTTAAACATGATTAACGTAAACTTTATTTAAAAATGATTCTGAATGACAAATTTAGCTTTACAGAATATATTGTTTGATACTAAATCTTATATTAACAAGGTTTGATACCTAATATTATATAAGAGAGCAATTCTTGGGTGTGTGTGTATTTCTCGGAAAAATCTGTAATGATTTTCTATTGATATAAGGCAGAGTTTCCCAAACTTTTTTGTGTCGTAGACCCCTTGCCTTGTTTTTCCGTATTTAATAGACCCCCTACTTACCTGATATTGATTTCCTGTAAATTTCTATCTGTAGTGAAGTTTACTGTTAAAAACTTAAAGTAAAAACACATGTTAATTTATACATTTATTAATTGAATTTAAATTTATACTACTCAAAATAAAATTTCGTATCTGTTATGTAAAATCTATGTAACATGAAATAAACATAAAATAAACTGACATAAGCAAAAAGTCAATATTTTTAATGAGAAGGATGAGCCTGATGCTTTGACAATAAATTATCAACATTTGGCGTCAATTTTGTAAGGGTTAATCTTAAATCTCCTAGGCTAATGATGTCCAGTCTGTTTCTTTTATTCGTTAAGAGATTAGTAACAGCGCTAAACCCCTTTTCCACAATTTTTTTACTTCATAGGTATTTTTAGGAATAATGTAAATGTTTTGATATTATAAGATAGTATGATGTGAGTAAATAGGTACTATCAGTGTATGTGTTGAGATTTACTATCGTGGATCCCAATTTTCATTTCATGGACCCCCAAATTTTTTTTTCGCTGACGTAGACCCCTAGGGGTCGATATAGACCACTTTGGGAATCACTGATATAAGGGTTTGCTTTTTAAATTTATCTATACAGATGTTTTTCCTGAAAAAATAGGATTTGATACACAAATCGTTTTTATTACTATTAGAGTCTTTTTCTATCTGTTCTCAAACTGTCAGTATCATATAGTATATATCTTGTAAATTTTTGTGGTGTTTGCAATGATGTCATAGAATGATAACCTGCTAGTACCTCAAAATTTGTGGCATGCATGACATTATCCGAATACAAATGCACTCGCAGTTCATTTATTATTTTAATCGATTTGAAAAACATTTTAAATTAAGTGCATTTATTTATTTTTTCATTTAAAAGACCAATTCATGTGTAGGTAAGGTTGAGAAATATTCATATATGATCCGTAAATGATTCGTATCTAAATATGTACTCCGAAAGAAAAAAAATTGTTACTTTTCCGTTAGCTGGGGCAGTGAGAAATCGCCAAATAGTGTAGAATCCGCCAAATTTCGTACATTTGTCATTCACTTGGCGATCAAATTGTGGGAAATGCTAAGCTGACACAAGTGTCATCCTCGTCATCTGACTATTATTTTGAAAATCAAGATACGGCTCCATATACTTTATATAGCTTCAAACTAGAACTCTAATAAAACTACTCAATTATTTTTGTTTAATTATTATTAATAATAATTGAGCATCTTTATAATCACAAATATAAAAGAGAAAGCCAAAAGTGTTTTAAATTCTGATCAAATATCCACTAGTGAAAAATATATAAATGTTTCAATGTTTGTAAAGTTAATTTTCTTCATTTTGTAATTACTTCACTGCACCAACAATATCGAGTAGAAATTAATCACATTTTCTTAAAAAATATTTTCAATAAAAAGTTTATTTTTATTTTTTCTCCGCTGTCTTATTTTTCTTCTATAGAACTCTTTCTATTTTCTGTAATGCACTTAACATCAAAATGCACAATTTTTTTCTCTAAACGAACAAATATTTAAATGATTTAAGAAGGAAAAATATAGTGTACATTTAATTAAAAATATCGAATTCGGTGTACTTTAGAATTTTAATCGATTGTGATGAACAATCGATTAATATTATCAATAAATATTAGTTAACGGGGCATATTTTTAAGTTAGTAATTACACACACATACACACAATATTCATCTGCTATTTTTTCAACCGAATATTCAAACGCCATAGAATATTCGAAAAATTTAAAATATTCTTGTACAGAAATATATATAAATAGTTATTCTAAAATGATGTAATGTTTTTAATGTTATTTTAAAAAGAATTCTTTTGACATTAGTGATATACATATAGCTATTAAATCAAGAAATATCCCTTATAAAAGTAATATCGCTTATCTTTATTTTTTGCATCAAATCGCCTGGTATTTATTCAGCATTGCAAAAAATGGAAATTTATCTGCAGACGACAATTTGACATTTAATATTCCCGCCAATAAATTCCATTTAGCTCATTTAAACAAAATTAACTACAAATTACTTTAAATGCAAACGATTTTTAGATCGTAAGAATTTAATCTGAGTCTGCTTCAATTGCACTTAAACAGTTTTTCTTTGCAATTTATTCAGTAAAAATATTTTGCTGTACACAAGCAACTTCTGAATTAGCAGAAAAATATAAAAATCATCGGTAAAAGTTTCGTTTGTTTATGCAGTTTCCCCCCCCCCCCAAAAGTAGGTTTAAGAGGCTTTACTGCTTTTCGGCAAAACGACTTGCTGTTCTTTTTTATCTGAGTGATTTTTCAAAATATCAAAGGTCATGTGATTGCCTTTAAATATCTCTAGCATTCAAATATTTGGGGAGTAACTAAAAGAAATAATAAAAGAATTCTATTAAGAAAATAAATATGTATGAGATGAATCAGGTCAAACACAAAAGATAGAATTGCATTAAGCGTGTGTTTTATGAATGTGGGTGTATGAAAGAGCACTATTTTTACATTTGCAAATATATTTCATTTAAAATGAATTATATAATTATAATAAAAAATATTGTGCTTTACTAATAGCTTTACATAGTGACATTTTATCAGAATAGTTGAAGAAATTTTTTTTAAATGCATAATGTTTTGTGAAAATAAATTGGAAGAAATTATATCTGCTTTTAATGCAGAAGAATGAAAGAACAAAGCTTTATAACTTATTTTCCAAGATTAGTTATTTGAGAATTCTTCAGATATGATAAAAATAAATATTTTATTAACCGTTATTATACTATTGATAAATTGCAACATGCTCGATAAAATAATTGTTCAGAATGTTTTAGAGCAATAATTCCCAAAATTTTAAACATTGCAACCAATTTTTATTTTCTTTTATAGGAAAAAGAAGAAAAAAAAAGTATTGCAATCATCGAAAAATTCACTTTCCAAACATACTTATGTAGGTTTGTAGCATATAGCACCATCTATGTTCAGTATTAATTTATTATACGAATAAGTATTCAAAGAATAAAAAAAATTATTGACACCAATTTTTAGATTTCAATTAAATTTTTAGCATGATATATACAGAGGAAATCTTGTCTGCTTGTCAAATTGTCCGAACAGCTAACATTTTAGAAAGGAGAAAGAGTTAAGTGGATAAAATTAGGTATCCAAACATAAATTTTATAATGTAAACACGAATCATATTTTCATTTGAATCCACTAGGATTTGAACGTCTTTTTAGCTAGAACTTACATAAATGCCATTACCTAAAAGCACTATGTGTAAATGGCTGTGTATTTTCAATACAAGGAAAGATTCTTCTTTACTTTTTCTTGATTCTTCTTATCTTTTACTTACTAATCTTACAAATTTTATGAGCAAAATAAAGTCGGACGAATTTGAATCTTTCTTTTACATTTTTTGTAGGGAGGGGGGGATTTATAATTGCTATTTTATAACCATTAGGTAATTTTTACATTGTTGAATAAACTAATATTTTTAATTATTCAAAAATAAAAATTGTACTACACAGCCGAAAAAAATATTTAAAAAAGCGGATTTACATTGAATTATTATTTCTCTGCTTATATTTGAATTTTGAATTTATTTGTTGAATATTTGAATTTGTTAAAGTATGAAAGAGCGACCAATAATGTACTGCGAACTTCTAATCTTAAATTTATTATCATATGAGAACATGATATTGTTTGGGCTAGGGGGTCACTACGAAATCACGTAGGCAATGAATAAAGTATAAATGGCAATTTACGTTTTCAATTTTTTTCTTCGCTGGCAAAAAAGTTTCGGAGCTTTCGTTAACCTTGAAAGAAAAAAAGGAAAGGGCACATTTTTCAAAGCTGATGCATGCGCATTTATATAATCAAGTGATCAAAAAAAAATTGCTCAGATGATAAATTGAAATTTGCAATAGCAGATTTCTTTTCTTTTTTTTTTTCTTCATTAATTTAATAACCAATGTTTTTATAAAGACTCTTTTTGTCATATTTAAACATGATACTGTTTTAGAAATGAGGTTAATGCCCCCCACTAAAAGAATAAATATTCATCCTTGGCAATTAGTATCGCGTAAGTGTTTATTTTTTAAAAAAGATGTCTGCTTTCATCGGTTTGCTTTTGATTTATTTAATGATGCTCTGTGTGATTATTATTTTTATATTTATTTTTGAACTATAGTTGCGTAAAATCAGTGTAAAATTAATTTAAAAAAATACTAACAATGCTGTAAAAAATTAAATTGTAATTTAATATTTTCATTTCAACTAACTAGCTTAAGACTGTAACTAACTTTTCTTGACGTGAAGAAAACTGTTCTTGCCTTGAATCAGAATGTAGCATGTAAATAAATTAATTTTAAGATTACTAAATCATTTTAGTCTCATTTTTAAATAAAATATAAGCGAAGCCATCAGAAATAATTTGTTTCAAAGAGTTGAATCAACATTAAAAGCACGCTAAGTTACAGTATTTTCGTGTAATTTTTTTTTTTTTCAAAAAATTCCTTTATAAAATTAAGAAATTAAATTTATTTTTTTGGTTTAATTTAATAAAATAATGGATTGATGGTTTTTCGGTTTTCCCTCGTCTTACATACCAAATTTCAACTGGGAAAAATATTTTTTCACAAAGATTTTACACTATTAAGATTCTGATAGCCATTTCTGACACACATAGATGCACAGGGATCTTTTGAAAAGTGTTTGTATCAATTTTATCATTTCACTTGCTATGTGGGAACTGATGACTAAACATTTTTACAAAGCTTCTCTTGAATTAAGTAGAAAAGGCGGAATTGGATCACGAAATAAGGGAATAAAATTACTATGGACTAAGTTAAGAAACACACACACTCTTTTTTATCGTTATTATTATTTTTTTTTTTTTCAATTTTGAAAAATACCTTCATATATTACATTTTTTAAATTTGTTTGTTTTGCTAACTTCCTCTAATATAAATAAACCATGATATGTGTATTTTGAAAGCTTTATTGTGGTCTTTGCTAAATTTTTCTTGATAAAATATTTTGATTAATAAATAATTTGCTTTTTATTTTTGGCATTGCAAAAGTTCAATGCATCTTAAATTCTTGAAAATAACAAGATTTATTGCTTTTTAAATATCTAAAGCACCTAAATGTAGTAGAATAGAATATTTGAGTCGAGAAAACTGCAGTAGAGTTTTAGTATTTTAAATTATGCCGCCATTTTTAAAATCAATTTCAATATTTTATTAAAATGCACCATATAATTATTTTGATTTAATTTCTTTAGATATTATACTTTATTATTGTTGTTTTTTAATTTAATCTTTTAAAAACTTTACATAGCTGAATATTTTCAGTTGAAAAGATTTCCAGATTGAATGAAAATTTTAAAATCTTTGTTCTTTGTTAAAAATGCTGAGATTATTAACTTATTTAATAAGTTGAGTAATTCCCAGTGTAATAGAAAACTTTAACTTCCTTTAATTTGTTTAGGATCATTTTTTTTCTAGAAATTTAGCTCGATATTAATATTCTTATTCCTCGCATTTTTGCTAAACAGAACGCTCTAGAATTAATAAAACACTCATCTATCAGATTTTGAATCTTTCGGGAATAATTGTGTACTTTTGGGAAGAAAAAAAAAAACTGTAAGAATTTCTAGTATTTTCTACATTATCTACTCTGAAACACCAGTTCTCGGCTCGTTCAACATGTTTTCTACTTTCTCGAAAATGCGACTTCCAATACCGTAGTTCCGCTAGCGATTACATTAAACGTGTCGACACATCACTGCAAAAGAAATAAAACCAGTTCTGATATTTAATTATGTTTATACTATGATTCATCTTTAAAAACACTTTTTTTTTTTTATTAAGATAATAATCTTTAAAATAACTTATGGCAATGATACAAAAATCGTTTGGCGTATTTTTGATGAAGGCAAATTAAGCCTAAAACATCGTCATGCTACGTAATTTCATACTTATTGATTGGAGTTTGAGTAATCGTATGTAAAAATTGTCACGCATGTGGAATACATTTCTAATATAGCAAATATCACATAACATTTTCTAATAAAGCAAATTTTTTCTTCTTAGGCTACAGTAATTTAGCATTTCATTAAAATCAGGAGTTTGAAAGCAGCCAAAATACATATAAAATAAATAAAAGTTGTTCATTCTCTAATCATTGACTTATAAATTTGTAGATAGTTTTTTTTTATTTCAAAACATAATTTAATAACATAATTAACATAATGTTACTTCCGTAAATCCTATCCTACATATTTATTTAATACAATAGACATAATATTTTAATCAATGTGATAAAACATTTAAATTGTAATTTGTGTTCCACATGCCAATAAAGCAATATAAGTATATTTATATTATATTTCAATGAGACACTAGTATATATTGCACTTTTTTTCAATATTTTTAAAATAGTGCATTAATTAGTTCTGAAAATTAATATTTTAATTTACATAATTTAAAACATATTCCCCCCCCCCCCAGTATAAATGCTATGTATTTAAATAAAATAATGTAGAAATTAATAATATAATGATAACTATGTGTATAAAAATACTGCACCACATTTACAAAGCTTTGGATTAATATAAGTATAAACAATTTTAACTTTTTTAGAATTTCTATATTTAGTACATAAAATACTTATTAAACAATTAGGATTAATTGATCGTCATAAGGGCAATTTAATTTAATTGCCCATACGTATATTTAAAAGACGACGAAATTATTTATTATTTAAAAAGGTTATTACATTTTGAATCAAGATTCGATTGTATATCATTCTTATGTACGTAAGCAACTTTGTTGATCCTTGCATGACACATTAACGATATAGTATATACTAGAACGATACTTATACGATGTACTATACGATATACTATACGATATAGTATGTGTGAGTGTGTGTTTTATATCCTCTTCTCTTCAAGTTGAATGATAATGAAAATGTTTAATGGAAAGAAGAAACTTCTCTCTCAAGTGATGTATGTTACACTTTAAGTTATATTTAGGAAATTTATACTCACTCAGTTAATATAAGAAAAGCAGAAAAAAATTAGTAATATTTGAATTTTTCTTCTTTATCCTCATTTTTATGCTGAAATTAAATCCTATCGCTACACTTAATAAACTGTGTGAAGCCGTATGCTTAGGTTCAAATCAAGGATTATCTCTATTATTAAAAAATATATATTTGCCCTAGAATTGATATAAATATAACTAAGAAAAAATGGGGAAAATGTTTATATGCAAGAACACGAGAAATTTTTATTTTTGTAATTTGATACGATTATTTTTTCCTTGCCTTCTCTTTTCCTCCCCCCTCCCTAACATTTAGCTTAAAAAAAACCTTTTATTTATTTATTTTTTTAAAGAATCCAGATTTTATATATTAAAAACAATCGCACATATTCCTCACTTTTTTTTTCATTTGCAGTTTGAACTCATGGAACAAAAATTATTTGTTTGTCTTCATTTAGAATTAAAAAAAAATAATAATCCTTGTAATGATAATAAACCGCCTACTCAAACCGCCTTTCAGCAAACAGTTTAATTCTCCTTTTCTCTTTTCAATACATGGAAAAAAATAAAAAATAAAAAAAGTTATAAAAAATACAGGAGCAATCCGTTTCTCTATCCAAAATAGATGATTAACATGCATGTGTTACTCATTTTGTTTCAGAATTTTACCGCAAGAGGTCGCAAAAAGCGGAGGCAAACGACACTGGAACAAGGAATTTGCATGTAGGTTCGCTCTTTTCGTGTGGAAGTCACGGTTACGAATTAGAGAGCGAAAGTTCTTGCACGTGTTCTTTTGTTTGCCATTTTCGGCTGTTTATTCTTTGTTCGCTTCTTCTTCCTTGCAGTTTGTTTTTCGATTGTCTGCTCCACGTCTTAGCCATTGTTTGCTTTCTTCGTAACCCTAATTCTTATTTCTGTTGCATGCTTTTTTAAAAAATCTCTTCTTAGTATTTTCCTTGTTTTATTTGTTTTGAATTATGTATTTTAATTTTCGGATTGTTTGAATTTTTCCTAAAAATTTTTTTTTTTTTTTTTTTTTTTGCTTGATGTTCAAATTTTTGTAATTCATTGTTTCTGAGTCTGTGCGATCAATTCTTAAAAAAATTGAAAGGTAACTTTAAAAAAAGTTAAATATTTATCTCTCCACATATTAAACTTCAAAATATTAATTTACTTCTATGGAACTTTCTTTCTCTTTCGTTTTCATCATTTATAGAAAATCTGTGTCATGAAAACTGCTGTGCAATTGCGGTGATTCAGAAAATATGGTCATATTTTGTATAAATTATATCGCCAATAGATATATAGCCTATGAAAATTCATAATTAACAAATTATTGTTCTCGTGTTGTGAAAATCTATCTTGATACAATCCTGGTAGATAAATGATTGCAATCCAGTTTCTAAATCATATCCTCAAGAATATATATTGTTCACTATCATTTACATTCATCCTTTTAAGCACAACTACAGAAAGAGAATGTATACTAATTCTATTTATGGATGTTACCATCAGTGTCTATAAAAATGACAAAAATTGCCTATAACTGTAAAGCTGCTTCATTCGTATATTAATTTGTAAGCGTCGAAGCATATTATTAGTTTCATAAGCAAATTATTAGTTTCATAAGGATATTATAAGTCACATATTATAATTCGTAAGCGTTGAGGCCTATTATTGGTTTCATAAGTATATTATAAGTCATATATTATAATTCGTAAGCGTTGAAGCCTATTATTAGTTTCATAAGCATATTATAAGTCATTTTTCATAACCTGCTGCGATTTTTCTTTTATTGATTATTTTAATCCTAAACTATACCTGTAGGAAACAATCAAAATCAGATAACTATCTTCATTTTTTGTGATAAGTGAATATATGTCAGTGTGTAAAATGTCTCTAGTCATCCAGCTTACAGCTACGACGGTTACGCCTACTACAGATTTTTTTTTTCCCTTACAGGAAGTCCGAAATGGCATTCCCGGATATTACGTATGTCATAAAATCAGAACGGATGGCATTCTTTGTGCCACTTGGGATTTTATTTATTATATAGGGCGTTTATTCGCGACAAGAAAATGAAGTTAATACTCGCGAAGGCGTAATATCTAAATTTATTAACATGAATGGATGCATGGATCATCTAGGATAGTTAAAATTTCCAATTGCTTGCCCCAATGTGAATAAATGACGTAGATGTGCTCCATTCTTGAATTACTTTGAATTATGTAGTTTTCATTAAAAATATTTATTTTAAAAATAAAATTTTGAAAAATTATTCATTGAGAATTTAAATTTTAAATATATATCGACAGTGATTTTTCTAATATACGAATATAGACGATCGAGTTTGAAGAAAAGAAAAAAATAATTTCTCCTTTTTTCTCTTCTTATTTTCATTTTTGTGAGTATTTTCAATAGTTTAATTTTTTTCCTCGTTCTTTATAATAATTATTTTTTCAATTCTTACTATTAGTTCACTCTTTCTCTCTCTATCTCTCTCTATATATGTATATATATATATATATATATGTGTGTGTGTGTGTGTGTATGTATCTTGATTAAATTTTCGATCGTTATTCAAATATTTTTTATTCATCCACTGGAGTTCAAATAATATTAATTCATTAATTTAATTTAATTTATTTTTAATACTTAAATAGATTTTTGGCTATTTGTAATGAAAATTGCGGTGACTCACTCTGTAAAATACAATGATTTCAGTATTTTTCTTTTTTTCACGTGAAAGTGAAGAATGTGAGTTGAATTCTTGCGAAAATCAGTAATTTTTAGATATTTAATAATTTTCTTTGATAAGTATTTAATAAAAAGTGTCTACAATTTTGTTGACCAAAGTAGAAATTGAATAATTTTTTTTTATTACTTGTTTATTTCAGGTAGAAAAACAAAATTAAATGAAAATGTTGCTTACAACACAAGTATAGCTCTATCATTTTGAATGTAAAATCAACTAAAAAAAATCATGAAAAAGAAATTTATTGTATATTTGGTTGAAATAATTTTATTTTAAAAAATAGTTACCTTTAAAAAATTCGATTTCAAATTTTAAATATACATACAATATGCTCATTTTGATATAATTCATTTGGATGAACCAATCTGACGAAAAATAAAAATGAAAGAAATTTGTAATAATAAAAAAGAATTAAATGAATTTTTTACTTAATTCTTTTCTATTATTAAATATTAAATAATATTTAATAATGAAAAATTAGTAATTCATTATTAAATAATAATAAAAAAAGAATTAAATGAAAATATTACTTTAATTCTTTTTCATTATTAAATTTTTCTTTCCTTGTTCTGAAGGATAATTAAGGTTTTTTTTTTTTTCCTTTCTCCTTCCCCCACGTCTTGTTCTTGATGAAAAATTAAATGAAAATCAGAAAAATTATGAAAAAGAATATCATGAAAGAGATTAAGAAACAAAATAATTTTCTTTTTCTCTTTCATTCTGCTCTTTTTTCATAGTTATCTCTCAATAATTTATTTTTTCTTTTTTCTTTATTAATATTATTATAATTTTAGAAAAATTTCACATTGAAACTTACGTACATTTATTTTCTAAGAAAGAAATACCAGCAAAAATATGTATATATAAATAACCCCTCCCCCAAAATGAATTAAAAAATATCTTTATTTGATAAAATTTAATATATTTGCAAAATTGAACCCATAGCGTTAGTTTAACGAAAGAAAAACTAAAAGCAGTCATATAAAAATGAATGCTAATCTGATACATGAAACATATATTTGCCACTAATTTTGTATTCAGATATGTAGATACTTTTTAATTGGGCCTTTTTACATCAATTTTTTTTTTTTTTTTCATCATAGACCATGATTCGCCATTTTCATGAAATCATAGCCATTTTCTGTGTCTGAAGTGATCATTAAAAAACGATCACCTTCAGATATGACCTCGTGCCTTAGATCACCGAGCCTCACAGATGGCTTTTGAGCGAGGAGTCCGCCTAATCTCTTACCTGTATCTCTTCTTGTTCCATAATTACGATGCAAGTCAAGGCCGGTTGCGCCTATGTTTAGCACACTTTTTGGAGGGAGGTCTCCTTCTTAGAGGGGGATGTTCACTCAACTCTTGCTATTTATACGATTTAATGCACAATCTGGTGGTGTGGTAGTCTCTTTTATCCGAACCGGGGCAAGGCCTTTTAGGATTACCAAATATTTCACTTTTCTAGAATTCAAATTCAAAACTATCAATGATGTAAAATCATTAAAGGGTCTTTTTGAAGGTAAAAATGACATGACCCTCCCCCCCCCCCTTATTTTTTTCATGTTCTTGGAAATATATGAAAAAAAATTGTAGAAAAATTCGACCTCCAGATTTTGACGAACCTCCGCGTTTCAGATTTTCTTAAACATATTTTTAGAATCAGTCTGTCTGTCACTCTGTTTTTCATTCATAATTCGGTAAACGCCTTGACTTAGTTAGATGGCTGAAATTTCGGTGTAGACAAAATTTTTAGATTTCTATAAAATTTTAAGTGAAATCCGTTCCCTAGAAAGTTGTCTGTCTATCTGAAAACTGTCTTATCTATTGTCTGTCTATCTGAAAACTGCTTTGTCTACTGTCTGTCTATCTGAAAACAAAATTAATGGCAAACATATGTTTTATATATCAGATTAGCATTAGTATTGTAATTTATACAAAGCGCAAATGGCTGAATAGATAAAACTTGGTACACATTTTAACAACTGAAAAACAGATCTGTATCAAATTTTGAACCAAATGCTTCGAAGGGTTAGCAGTTCGTCAGTCAGTACATTTGCTGGACAAGTCAGTCAGTTTGTACAAGTCGATGTGATGATTCAAAAAATGAAAGAACTTCGGTAAATGAAATTTGGTATTTAATTGTATATTAAAATTATTGCTTTTTGCTATCTTCTTGAAATTGGATCTTAAAAAGGGATATCCAATTTGGGCTCAGATTTATCCACTTTCCAATTAAGTATAAAACGCTCTCTTGTCGGGCTTTGAAAATAAAATTCTGAAAGATTACGGCCTTCTCCAAGGTTCTCGATTTATGTATATATATATACATTGATATTGCGAGATTAATAACATTTTTATTAGGGAGTATTATGTTGGAAAGTTTTTGGAGGGAGGGTTGAGGACTATTGCCACTTGCTCTACGTTAAATAGTATGTACCTCTAATGCCTGATAGTAGAATATTTCGTCGTCTGTTAATTCTCCTTGTTCAAGAAAAAATACAGATTACGTTGTTGCATTAATTACATAATGCATTATTAAACTCCTCTATAAAAACTATAATGAATATAAAATTTAGAATAAATTTTCAGTATTATCAAGTGCTCGCATTCAGTCCTTCAATTGCTACACCCGGCAGCATTTTTGCATAAAAATAAATTCAAGCAAATATGGTTATAAATGTTAAATTAGTAAATAAATATTTGTAAGTATTTATCAAATATGTGGAATATTTGGGGATGTAAAATAACAGCGCATAAAAAGAATCGTTCAGTTTTTTGGTGTAAATTTTCAATAAATCTCTGCATGACGCTTGATGACAGAACATTTATTAAACTTACAAATGAAAAGAACACAGTCATTTCCAACATGTTGCTGTGTGTGGATATTGATAGTTTCGCACTTATTATCATCATGTTAAGCAGTTGTTTGGAGCAATGCAGCTGAATGAAGTCAAACGCGTAGTCACACAGTTACTCTGACGCGAAAAAAATAGTTCCTTCGCTTTATCTCAACAGTTTTGTTAATGTTTTTTTTTTTTTTTTGGTGGTATGAATAAATGATGAATCATCATAGCTGAGTACGCCACCATTAATTTTAACATGAATAGATATGTATAATAAGCGTATTTATTGTCTTGTAACGTATGCATGTAACGTAAGATGTTGTGACTTTATTTAAATATATGTAATCTTTTAAAACCCAGATTGTTGTACAAAAGATATAAAATTAACAGTTCTCATCCATTTTCTGAATTAAAAAATAATTGACAGTTGTAATCTGTTTTCAGAAAGTGCTCTAATTAAAAAAAAAAAAACAGTGCTTCACATTCGCTTGCATAATCCCTTTTTACAGGGAGGCACATTCACGCACCTGCCAGATAGAACCTCGAAGAACAACCATGTTCGAACCGGGGCAAGAACCTGGTACACCCAGATCACGGGGAAGATACGTTACTTCTATCTCAGGACGCCAACTCACATGCATGTTAACACATTTACTCATAAACACAATGGCTTTAATTAATGGAATTTTGTGTGTTATCATTTGCCTGCAACCAGGGCCCGACTAAGACAGAGGCATATGGGCAGTTGTCCCCTGCCCCACATTAAAGAGGGCCCCAAATCGAAAAATGCCACAGATAAGTTCTATGCTTTGTCCTTCATTACTGAAGTAGTAAAACAGAAGGGGCTCCAAATCAAAAAAAAAAAAATCATAGACAAGTTCTATGCATGGTCCTTCATTACTGAAATAGTGATGCAGAGGGAGCCCCCCAAAGAAGTGTTTGCCCCGGGCCCCAATTAAGCTAAGTCGGGCCCTGTCTACAACTGTAGTTTCGTATCACATTTTCGTGTCTGTTGGCTTGCAAAAAGGTGCCCGAAATGTATATTTTAAAGTTAGATTCAGTAAAAATTGGCGACACCTGCTGCAGGGGATTCACTCTCTTCAACTGGAATGCATTTCATGTTACTCCTTATTAAGATTCTTGAGTTCACAAACTCACATATTTATTGCACGAGGTATTTATAGATGTGAACATTGTACAGGAAAGTGTTTTATAATATCTCTATAAATAAAAATGTTTGTCTGTATGTTTCTTACGCGCTGCCGTAGCGCTCATCCAATTCCGATAGAACAACATATTGCTTGCACTTACGGGATGGTTATAGGCATAATAATACAATCATCTAAAGTATAAAAAACGTTTTCAAATCTATTTGCCGTATCTATTAACCATGGATTCACCACCCAATAACTCGCCTAGGAAACCTAACGGATTCAGTCAAGATGCTAAACTCAAGCTAGAATATTTCGGAGCTATTGTACGTAAGTGCAATGTGAGCCGTTCTCTGAGATAACAGCTTTATTAGAGAGTGTTCGAGAAAGTTTTAGAGGAACCAATCCTAAAGCTTTGAAATTTTAACAAAACATTCAATAAAATTTTAGCGTTTTTTGAAGTAACTTCCGAAAATATTATAGAACAAATAATTTTGCAACTTATATAAAAGATTTTATCTTTTCAACTATATAAAAGATTTTAGGGTTTAAATATATTTTCTATGTTTATGCCCATTTTTTATTATAGCAACGGAAAAAATGCTTAAATTAAATTAAATCAGAGTACTAAAGCCTCATATTTTATTATTTTAAAGTTAGCTGTTTAAAAAAGACAGTTTGCTGTTATTCGTTTTCTTAATTTTTAATAGATTCGACGGCTTTTAATAAACTTCTTTAAAAGCATTTTTAACACGAAATAATAAGGAATTTAAGTTAGAGCTCTGATATACTACGATATCGTCTTCATTAGAAATGCATTTTTTTGACATTCTGTTTGGATTTTAGATAAAATAGAATAGGGAAAAAATGAAAAACAGATATTTTTAAACCTATAGTAGATTTATAAATATGGATAGATGGGTGTTCTAAAATAATTTTTCGTGGAGTACACAAAATGTTTCTTTCGTGAATTTAAACTTTTACATAAAAATTCACTGAAAAAAGTACAATTTTGAATACCATCTGCATAATGCATGGAAATAATTTGAATATTATTTGCATCTGCGTGATATTTCTGCCAAAAGAATAAAATCGATACAGAAATACTTGACCCTACGCATACTATTTAAACTAACTTAATTTAAATATTAGTGGTCTTTTGACACAAAATTGCTGATGTTCTGAAATAGCTTCTTTATTTGAAGCACAAAACATCATCATTCAATATATTTCACCTTTCGGCAAGATGAAGCGACATCGATGAGCACATCTCTCTTCAGCTGTGCAATCAAAACGATTTCCGGAGAGCGTCCAAAGATGGCGCTCCGCTGAAAAGTTCAGACGATCAATAAATTTGATTTTGTTTCTCCGGAACCTGGTTTCCCTCGAAGCGCTCTTAAATTAAGGATGATATCTTTCAGTTTGAAAGAGCGAAAATAAAATCTCAGCCATGACATTTCGCATTTAATAACAGGTATTTTTCTGCAAATCAAAAAGCATTCATTTACTTCTCCTCTCCCACCTTCATCCATCTTCGAAAATTTTGAATGCTTTTAGAATTTTTAAAATGTTTTTGGATTTTGGCAGAAAAGAAACTTTTGTTTCGTAATAAAGTGGATATGATTAATTAGAAGTTCTCGATGCAATGTTTCACTCTTTATTATTTTTTTATTTCCCTTTACAAAGCAGATGTTTTGAACATTCTTTTCAAATTAACTTGAAGATATTTTAAAAAACACGTAATTATTTTATTCCATACAAAAAAAAAAAAGATTCGCCGATGAAAAATGTAATTGCTTTTAAGTGAAATTAAAGCAATTATAAAACGTCTCCTAAGAAAAAAAAATATCAGCTTTGCCTTTTAAAAGGACAACGAGAGAAATCCGAAGAATGATATTGTAAGATTTGTGATTCCTAATCTGAAGTAGGGTTTATACAAAAATCGACTTTTTGAAAATCCGATTTTCGAATTTAGTATTTCCAAAACAAAACCATATTTCAGCCGTTTTTCAAATTTTTGTCAAAAAAAAAAAAAAAAAAAAAAAAAAAAAAAAAAAGTTTTAAGCTAATTTCAAAATTTTGTCAAAAAAAAAAAAAAAAAAAAAGGAAGAAGTGAAAATATTTAATTTAATTTCTATAAAAAATGATCAAATATCAAAGTTAAATATAATAAATAAGGATTGCATACATATATTACTTGCACAAAATAATAAAAATTTAAATAATATTTATACTGTTTTCACTAATTTTAATTTCTTCTAAAAAATAAGGTTTTAAAAACATGAAATGTCCACTGAACGGAAATTTTAAGTCTCGTTCTTATTTCGGACACAATATTGATTAAAATAGAAAGTACTCATTCATTAGTCACTGAACTTGATTTTATAGTTTTCATGGCATCTGTCTGTAGCGCAATGAAAGAATAGTGGCCTGTAGTTTCTAAACAGTTTATTGTGAAACCCAACAATATGTTACTTAATTTCATAAGCATTAAAATATTGCAACACA
>JAPMOQ010016726.1:1375514-1392796 GCA_026543055.1 Argiope trifasciata
AATTATTTTAATGTTTTTAATGGTTGTTATATATATATATATATATAACAACCATTAAAAACATTAAAATAATTAAAACCTATTTCCTGGGTCAACAAGAATTAAATCGAAATTAAAATTTAATTCGGAATTAAACAACAAAAAGTTCACAAAAATGAAAAGTAAATGAAATAAAACCTATTTCTGAAACAAATATAAATTAATATAATTATGTAAACGAAACTAATTACGGACACGAAACTAAAAATTGGAATTGAAACTAAAAATTATTTCGAATTCAAACAAATTTTAAATTTTTAAATTTTTTTAAAAACCAATCATTGTATTTAGTGATCTCAAATGCAGCTACAACTAAAATACAGATGAATCTAAATTAATTAACAAACCAAGCAAAAAAGAATTATATATCTATATATAACTACATAAACATATTACTTACACACAAAAAAATATACTCAAACAAAAATTTCAAATAGTATTTGTGTTATTTCCATTAAATTTAATTTCTCCTAAGAAAAAAAAAGATTTTAAAAAATATAAAATATCCACTGAACGGTGGCTAAGTCTTGTTCTTATTTTGGACACAACATTGCCTGAAATTGAAAATACTCATTCACTAGCTACTCAGCTTGACATCAAGTTTTGACCTTTCATGGAATCAAACAAATCTTCAGTTCTTTTGCTCTTTTATTCGTTGCCTCAAATAATGAAAATTCATCTTTCAGCGGCTTTGGATGTGTAGATTTTTCTTCATAGGAGTTCAAGAAAGAGTTGATTTTTCCATGGCTTCTTTTTCAAAAGAGCATTCCTGTTGAAAGGCTTCTTCGATTTGCTCTTCATCAGAATCGGTTTCCACATAAGAATTTGGAAATGTTTTAGACAATATCTTTCCAGATAACTTAAAAATTTTGGTTCTTGAAGCCAAAGAAAGTACATTAGATTTCTTCGCTGAACTAGAAATGTTTTGTGGATTTTACAAATGCGGCAAAAGAATTTCTAGTTCTACTTGTCTTCTTGAATTCGTTCTTCTAAAGCATATTATAATTTCAAACTTATTTCCGTGTTTACAGCTTTTTTATTTCATTTAACAAAAATTCAAATATACCTTCACTGGTTTATAAATTGACGTCTGTCTCCCTAAACCATCAGCTGCTAGATGAATCGATCCCAACTGATTAAACATATTGATTTGCGTGATGAAAAAGTGGAATATCCAAACTTTTCCCGAAAACTAGTTTTCTTAATTTAGAAACCGGTTCTCAAATGTGACAAATTTATTTAAAAACCATTTTTTTAAGTAAAACCGGGTTTGATTAACCGTCAAGCCCTAATTTGAAGTAGGAGGAATATGACTAAAAGTTTTATTATTACATTGAGAAGAATGTGTTGATTGACTTCTTCATTTAGACTTATATGTTTATTATCTTTTTATTTTCGCAATTTAAATCTATCTTTTTATCTTTATTAGAAAGCAAGGAAAAAAAATCACAAAAAGTATTTAAAAAAAATTTGACTCGGTTTTGACCTTTAGATGGAAGGATGCATTTTTGCAATTATATCTGTTTGCATATGAACACGATAATGCGTTGTGCCAGTTGAATGAAATTTGGTATGTGGTATTTATTTTTTAAATCAAAATTATCTGTTTCTATTAGTTTCGAAACAATCTTCATTCACAAGAAGTTTGTCTACATGGGGATGTGAAAAGCAAGAAGTATAAAAATTTGATACTCTGATTGAAGATCAACGCATGCAGAAATCAACAATGCAAGCAAACTACAAATCACTAGTGAAACAGTCGTAACAAGAGCTACAAGTCCTCAACTTGCATTTTCGACAGCATTCTAAAGCATAGGTTCCCAACGTGGGCGATAACGCCCCCTTGTGGGCGTTTGAAGCTTTCAGGGGGGTTGTAAAAGACCTAGAGAAAATTAAGGGGCTTTGATATGGCACTGAGGGGCGTTAGAGGATTAACCAAATATAGTATACAATAATTTCAAAGAGCGATTCCAAGACATTTTTAACATGGACAGACCAGACTGGGTTTTGGATCATTTTTCCAATGTCAACACTGCAGGATCACCTCAGTTAGAAGAAGAACTAATAGAACTGATGACAATTGATGATCTAAAAATTAAATTCAAGAATTTTGGCTGCAGAAGTCTATTTCGCAACTGCATTCAGGATTATGGTCGATTGTTATACGACTTCTGATATCATTCCCCTCTTCATATTTAGCAAAGAGTAGATTTAGTGCTGAGACAATACTGGTTACGAAAAAGAGAAATCGGCTCCATATTATTGAACGATATCTCCATATCGGCTCCATATTATTGAACGAACACTTACGTTTGCTTTTAAGTGAAATCGAGCCTGATATCAACAAGCTCCTTAAAATACATCAAATTCAGCCTTCTCATTAGTTAAGTTAGAAATTTGATGTCTTTAAATTCTAATAAAAATACTTTTTAAAATAATTACGTATGCGTTTTGATGGGTCTCTGAAACTGTCAATTTATCTATTTAGAAAGCAATAGTTTGTTATGAATTAATTTGTGTCATCGAAATCCCTGCCTGTCCTTATGACAGGGAAGCTAAAATTTGTATTCCTTTTTTTTTTTTTTTTTTTTTTTTTTTTTGAAGAAATTTAGTAGCGTTTCAATTCCAACAATATTCTATCTATTAGAATTTTTTTTAATTCTTTCTTTCACCATGCATTATTACTCTTATTTATCTGGAATGGGAGGGGGCCGATATGGAAATATTCATTAGAAAAGGGGGCGCCAGTTCAAAAAAGGTTGTTAACCTCTGTTCTGGAGAGAGAGATACTGATTTTTTTGAAGACTTTAAATATACATAACTTCTTGAGTGTACATACACTTAGAATTATCCAAAAGAGTCATAAGCTTTCTGTTCGCAAGAGAGATACAGCCGTAATTCTTGTATTTTCCAAAACCTTTATTTTGATCGCCAAAGGCTGCCAAAATCAGAGGTCAAATTTTTTAGCTTCAGTTAGGAATATTTTTAAATCTGGCTTTCCTTCTTTAAAAATGGCAGGGAAACTAAATTACAAATCCGTAAAAATATTTAAATTGCATCCAAAAAATTTAAAAAAGAAAAGCATATTATATATTTTTTTGAAAGTGGAATGTTGTTGAAATAAACTATAGAGAACTTTTTTCTCTGCATTGGATATTTTTAGTGATACAAATTATTATCAGACATACCACTTTTATATAAATTTATATGAAAGTAATGATACGTGTATTTCTTATCAAAATATTTAAAGTGCTTATACAACATCCTGATCAGTCCTGTATATTAGTTGTTTCCGAGGATTAATTGTAACTCAAAAATTGAAAGAAAAAAAAATTGTTGTTGCTCTGCAAAATATTTTTACCTATAGTCATATAATACATAATATTTTAGAAACCTTACATTATTCTGTTTTTACCTGATTCCTTGTTTATTTGTACTCTTAAAAAAACTGGTGTTTAAAGAGAGGTTAATTCTGAAGTTAAATTTTATATGCAAGCACAGTAATGTTTCAAAATTTTTGAAAAGAATATCTTGAACTTTATCAATTTCGGGGGGGGGGGAGGACAGAATGTTCACATTTCTGCTAATCAACAACAACAAAAAACATTATTACATACATTAACAGTTTTAATACATTTTATAATGCATTTAATAATTTTAATACTTTAATAATTTGACAGTGAAACAGTTTAATTTAATAATTAACAGACACAAATTTAGATTTGTAAATGTCCTGTTGTAAAGCAACACTGGAACTATTTTGGGACGGACATCGTCATTTTAAACCGCGCTTTGAGGCCTAGACGACACCTTCCGGACGACGAGCTGGCCCACCTACCTTAAATTCTACACTAACGGGACAGCATTTGACCTAGACCTGATTTAATATGCCCCAAACCTACATATGTGCCAATTCTTTAATGGAATCCGTCCTGGAACAGGGTATCAATAAAAAGATATCTTTTAAATTTTAATATAAAATATTTTAGATGTATAAATTTTAATATCAAAATATTTTTGCACGTTAATATGTACAAAGGTTACGGTGAAAACATCGAAAATTTGCTTAATTTTTTATCAACATTCTATTTAAAAAAAATTTAAAAAATCCGTTGGAAATGCACATTTGCATTATTCAAAGTATATCAACTCCAAATTTGGTGGCTGAAATTTCTATGGGTCTGTCCTACTGAACACAACAGGTAGACCAACAAATGCACTCATTGTTTGCAACGAAAGCTGAAATCGTCAGGAGTTTATAACAGATAAAGTTATAAACATTATAACTCCATCGGTAAAATGCTAGGATTTCAGTATTATTCACTTATAAGTTGAAAAATGCAAAATGCAAATTCAATTCTTGCGCAAATCAATCATTTTTTGATACTTAATAATTTTTTGATAATTATTTAATAAAAAAGTTGGATCGGATCGGTCTAATGCCACTTGGGCCGAAGTATTCTCATTCGGCCACAGTGGCCACTTGGGCCACTCATAACAGGCCGAATGAGAAGCAACTCTTTCGAATGAAGGCAGAAGCGTGAGCCTTCCGTTATTAACAAGCGCCATTAAGGTGAAAGAACGACTTTACTCGAATACACAAGACATAGCTCTTTTTAGGGGGCGGTCGAACTCATTCATCCATCCGCAAGTCAGAATTGAGATACAAATCAGAGACAGACTCATCCCTGATTCAGTACCCCCAGAAGTATCATTTGTGATGGGAACTAGAAGGACTTTGCAGTCACGACTTATTTAGAGTGCCCCAACTGCCATTAGCCAACACGGTGGTCTTTGGCCGAGACGAGGACAGAACTCGCTACCTTTCGGTTAGGAGACTGACGTTCTACTAATCAAGCTCCCTCGGCCCCAATTAAAAAGTAACTAAAATAAAATAAAAATTTCTTGATCTAAGTAGGAATTGAATTAAATTTTTTTTTATATGCGACTTGTTATCAGAACTGACATACATTTATTTAGATGATCATGTATAGTATTTATAAGTTCAAGCATGACCATTCGTTTGTCATGGTGTACCTACCCTTTCAGTTAAATTAAGAAATGCATCATTCCAACTTTTTTCAGTGAATCAAGGTAATCACTAATTAATTTAATTTAGATTGTAATATTTGAAATACATCAGCAATTTAATGCAATTTTTCTTTCTGCAAAGGAAATAAAAACAAATAATCTATCATTTGTTTTTAAATTCAATTCTTACTCAACGTCAAAAAAGAAGAATTTTATTTTAGTTACTTTTTGATAAATAATTATCAAAAAAAAATAATTGAGTATAAAAATGATTAATTTTCGAAAGAATTGAATTCTTATTCCCACCTTCGCGCAAAAAATTCTGAAAAACTTGCATTTTACTGATGTCTGTCTGTTACTGTCTGTAGTAGAAATGTTGTCTGTAGATTTCAGTCTTCGTTACTATCTACTAAGATTCTATTTAAAGTATTAAAAATGAATCTAATTTAATTAGTGAATTAATATTTGACAAAAAAACACACACCCGTATTAACATCAAGTGTCATCCACTACAAGTTTTAAAAAATGCATTTGACCTTGAGTAAAAAAGTATTTTCTTAACGATTGAAAATTTCAACAAGGTATATAAATAGACATGTATTGTCAGAGTGTGAACTAAAAGTAGGAATTGAATAAACAAATAACTAATGATTTTCCCACTTATGTGTAGATTGTGTCTTGCTTTGTATAGAGGAGATGGGGGAGGGGACATTCGAAGTGCTTTCTCTGTTTGTCTTTGTCCCCTTGCCAAGCATTCGAGTAAATGCCGCTACAAATTACTTTTTTTTTTTTTTTGTTTACAATGGCTTCAATTGAGTGGGATTGCACATAAAGGTAATCCTTTTCATGACGGGAAAACGAGAAGACGAGAGTTAATAGTAGAAAAACTACGAGAATTAATAATAAATAGCAATTAATTTCAAATTGTTTTTTATTATTTCTAAATTTGAATGGCATTTTCGCAATCCGAATTATTTCCGAAATAATATTCCGAAATTTATTGTTTCATTTCAATTAGATATTAACGAATCGAAAGTAAGATATGTAAGTGGTATTAATATTAATTCTTGAGTTTCCAAAAATCATAAGAAACCTTTCCACCACAATTATATCGCATGAACCGACCTTCTAAATTCTTAATTGATCCTTCTGTGCCAGAAAGAATAAATAAAAAAGAAGTTTAAATTTCTTGGCTAAGGTAACCCCATAAAATGCGGATTCCGAGTGAAAATTCTCGCTGAGCGCTGCTGCTTTCTTCAAACGAGGCTTAATTAAGCCTAATCTGACGATCCAAGACCGGATGCGATGTGATTACGACTGCGCGTAATTCGGTCGAAAAGGAAGCTGTCTGTTGTTCAGGGCTCAGTCGATGAGATCGAATAATCGTAAAAGAAAAAGCTGGGGTTCAACGTGTTCCTCGCGACGGAAACAATGTGATGCAATATCCGAAAAGATTTCTCGCTAGCCGCTTATGGAACAATGACTTCTCATTAAAGAAGCTGCCTTCCGTCTATTTTTAAAACCTTGTTACTTTATCAGAAGATTTTATGCTCAAATATTTTACTCAGTACAATGAATACAAAACGACAGATGGCCGTTTATCATATAAAACTATCAGATTTTATTCTGTAGTTTTATTCGCAATTCAATAAATTGTTCCATTCCAAAAAAAAAAAAAAAAAAAAAAAAAACTGTAATTAAAAAAAATTCGAATTCAAGATAAAAACAAAATAAAATAGGTGAATTTTCAGGACTTCTTCAGAAAGTATTGTTACTTAATATGATTTAAAACTATAAAAAGAAATAGAAATTATGGACAAAAAAGCCGAATAAGCAAACATCTTTGGAACTTTTATGTGAAGCATGAACCTTCAATCAATATTTTGTTTACCAACTGATTCTAAAAACCAGCACATGTGTTACGGATTACGCATGTGTGTAGTGCGAGCAGATTTGCACTAGACATTAACATATTTAATTTAGACTCCATCGCACATCGGAACTAGCCAACTCCATGATATCTAAAAATGTTTTATTAAAACAAACATAGACCTTTGTGACAAGAACACAACTGTCTTTTTCTTTTATTCTAAACGAATTCTGAATTCGTTTTCACAAAAAATTGTCTAGAAAAGAATAAGCAGGAGATGACAGAAAAAAAGATTCATTCTCTCAGAACAAATAGTTCCTATTGCTTCTTAAAGAATACCACTTCTCTAAGTTCTGATTGAAGATAAATTATTTTCCATTAAATACAATACTACTTAACAAATTAAGTATACATGAAATAATCAAAACATTAAAAGAAATAAAAATTGGTGTTGCCATCACTTTTTAAAATATAAATTTACAATAATCTATACTTATAATAAAGCTCAATGTGTGTGTGTGTGTTGGCGCTCTACAGGTCAGACCGTTGGACCTACAGCTACCAAATGTGGTACATGTATACCTTGGAGGTCGGGAATGTGCACCTGGGAGCCCTTTTTTAGAATTTTTAATTAGAATATGAATTAATTAAAATTTAAGCGAAATTTCGACGTTTTTCCGCTATAACTTCCGAAAATATTATCGCACAAACATGATTTTTACATTAATTTAAAGATTAAAAAATTAGCTTTCTAATGGTATCTGTGTTTTAATGTATAACTTAAGCCTCTATCTTTATCGAATTTTTAAAGAAATATTTTGGCCATGTTTTTTCGAACACGTGAGTGGATAAAGTAAAAGAAAACTATGACGGAAGTTCAAATAATAATTAAAAAAACTATCATCGTAAGTCAAGTCTAAAGAAATGATACTTTTAACACGTGACTGAATAAAATAAAAAAAACATAAAATGTGATATTTTCTAAAAAAAATAAATGCAAAGCAAAGGTTTCTATAATCGTTTGCATTATCTAAATCATTTATTCAACAAATCTTCTTTATTTACAGTAAACCTGATTGAATTTAGACAGGATATGCATTGAAATTCCTACTTAATGGCATATTTCTATAATCGTTTGCAATATCTGTATCATTAATTCAATAATTTTTTACCATTATAAAATGTGATAGTTTCTAAAAAAATAAATGTAAAGCCAAGGTTTCTATAATCCTTTGCAACATCTAAATCATTTATTCAATATTTTTTTTTTCCTTTTTCGCTTTTTAAAAAAAAAACATTAAATATTTTGGCAGCATTATGGGAAAAAAAACATTTTTAATTTCAGGCCAATCAATGCCCGGAATGACTTCAAGGCTAAGGAATATGTGACTTAATTGAAAATTTTAGAACGCATTATTCATGGCGAACCAGCTGGTCGCCAGAGGCGGCTAGTAAATAATAATCTATACTTAATAATAAAGCTCAATGTGTGTGTGTGTGTGTGTGTGTGTTGGCGCGCTACAGGCCAGACCGTTGGACCTACAGCTACCAAATTTGGCACATGTATAGCTTGGAAGTCCGGAATGTGCACCTCGGACCCCTTTTCGAATTTTTAATTAGAATTTTAATTAATTAAAATTTAAGCGAAATTTCGACGTTTTTCCGCTATAACTTCCGAAAATATGATTGTATAAACATGATTTTTACATCAATTTAAAGATTAAAAAATTAGCCTTCTAATGGTATCAGTGTTTTAATGTATAACTTAAGCTTCTATTTTTAACGATTTTTTAAAGAAATATTTTAACCATGTTTTTTTAGCACATGACTAGATAAAATAAAAGAATGCCGGAAGTTCAAATAAAAAAAATTAATCGTAAATCAAGTCTAAAGAAATGATACTTTTAACACGTGACTGGATAAAATAAAAGATACATAAAATGTGATATTTACTAAAAAAAATCCCTTTCTCGCTTTTTTTAATCCCTTTCTCGCTTTTTTTCTCGCTAATATTTTGCCAACATCATCGAATTTTTTTTAATATTTTGGAAGCATAACCGATGGTTAAAACTGACTGATTTATAAAATTAAAGAATACTGTTAGGAAAAGGTGTACTTTTAGAACTTTCCGTCCGTCATCTTAAAGAAAATATTAATTTCAGGTCAATCAATGCCCGGAATTACTTCAAGGCTAATGAATATGTGATTTAATTGAAAATTTTAGAACGCTTTACACATGGCGAACCAGCTGGTCGCCAAAGGCGGCTAGTAATAAATAAAGGAACAAAAATCTTTCCGCAATGGAGAGCCGCCACATATGTTAGAATTATTCGGCAAAAAAGGAAGTGAGAGGAAACGTTTACATTTAGCTATAAATTCCATCTTTCCGTGTTTTACTCCTTAGTAAGATAGAATCGTCGAAAAGTAGTCCTCTCAAAACATTGAGACGAACAGTACTCTGAATGTGTTTGCAGAAAATTTCTTGAACAACGAAATGCGAGCATTGCTTTCAGTTGTCATATTCGTCATTTCATCATGGTTTAAATTTGCGCTTACTTAAAACAGCCCTAGTGTTGTTTAAAAACGGAATGTCATCTGAATAAAGTAAATTAAATTAACTTGAGCACTATTAAAATTTGGAGACTTGATAAAAATTGGCATAGAAACCTTTGGTATAACACATACACACAGAGAGAGAGAGAGAGAGAGAGATGCATTTTAAAAGAAATTCTTTTGGTGAGAGAGAAACAGAACACTACATTCATTTTCTAATTACAACATACAATCGCGCTATATCTTTATGAAATTGTTATATTTATGAGCAAAGAAAATCTAAAGAATATTTTTAGACAATATACTTACTGCATTTGTAATTTACAAAATCAATTAATTTTTGTATGTTGGTGGAAAAGAAAAGATCTGTAACATTATCGTTACATTATTTTAAAAATTTACACTTAATTCCGCCAAAAATATCATACATACAAAAAAAAAAAAAAAACCAGCAACAATCTCTTAACATCTTTTTCGATGCCCTCTCATAAAATTATTTTTGTATTATTAATTAGTTGTTGTTGGCGAACAATAGAGCCTACCAATTTGCAATTTTTTTTGGCGATAAATCCGTAGGAAATGTTAATGCAAAAGCATGATAGCAGAATGTGCGATTTGTAAATCTTGTCGATTGAACTACAATCGTTCTCACAAGATTATGTACCAGCCTGGCATAGGGGTAGCGCATCTTCCCCATGATGTGGTCCTCCCGGTTTGGGCGTGGTTGTTCTTTTATCTATTTGTGAGGTGTGTGTGAATGTGCCCCCATGTAAAAAGGGGTTGGGCAGTTGAATGTGAAGCATGTAGTAGCTTAACCGTACTCTTGGCACTAGTTGGCACTACTGAAGAAATTAGAGACGCTCATTTTGGCTTAAATCGCTACCAGATAAATGTCAGAGGGCTTGTACTGTTCAGCAATGGATTTATAAAAACTTCGTGCTTTTACGCATGCGTTAGGATGGGTTTAATTCGTCAAAATAGGGGTGAAAGAAAAATATATCTGATATGGGAAACACTAGTATTTACTAGTATCTAATGGGTGAAACCCAGTTAGTTTAGTTAGTTTAACCTCCCGTTGTATAGCAACACTAGGGCTATTTTGGGACGGACCTCGTCATTTTGAACCACTGTCAGATGACGAGCAGCACACCTGAGCTGGAACCCCCATCTCCGTACCATACCAGTGGGAGGACGTTTGACCTGACAGACTTAACGTGCATAAGAACTTCTTACGTGAGGATTCTTCGTTGGAACCGATTCTCGAACCTTCAACCCTCCTGTTCCGAAGTCAAGACCTTACCACCACGCCACCGCTGGCCGAGTATGCTTTAGGATGGGTTTAATTCGTCAAAATAGGGGTGAGAGGAAAGATGAAAGGAGGGGGTATCTGATAGGGGAAATACTAGTATTTATTAGTATCTAATAGGGGAATCCAAGGTTACAGGGAATGCCTGAAATGCATTAATCTCATATCGAAATTAATTTATTGCATTAAATGCGTCTCACCCCTTAATGAGATGGAGTCGTCTAAATGCGGTCGTCTCGTAATCCGTTGGCGAACAATAAAGTGCCGTAATTAACAAAATAAAAACTAGATTATGTGCCAGATTTTATTGATTTGAGTCGCTGCGTTTACGAATTATTGAGTTTACATGCATGCAAAATTGCAGAATGACGGACCGTCTCCGCCTTAGATTTAGTTCATATACGCAATAGTCACAACCGGCAATAAAATAACACGCCTTTAATGTCAAACAATTTGACAGAATCACGAATAGGAAGGTATATCTAAATTCAAATGTAACCAATAAACCCGGCAAACAAACAGGTCGCCAAGAGCGACTAGTATGTAATCAATTATTTTAAACTTACATTTCAAAAATCCACATTTCTTAATTTAAGTTGATGGATTTGGCTGAATGTTTAATACTTTGGTTAACATGATTCTAAAACTATTTCTTTTATGGAAAAAAGTTTGCCATGGAATAATTCTCAGAATTAATCGAATAATCCAGGTTTTAAAAAACTTATTCATTGAATTCAACTAGGAATAAATAATTAGTAGAAACTATTTTTATGACGTTTTGTATATGTCTGATTATTATTTTAGACTGTCAGTGTCGTAAAACATAATGGAGAGTGATATCGTCTATTCTATACATGATTGATTAGTTTTTTTCCGCTTACTGCATAAATCGATTTTCATTCAAAAATAAATGGAGAACAAAAGGTTCACGAAGCTGTTTGATGATCGATTTTTTTCCCATACTTAGAGACAAAAATAATAGGAATTTCAAGCAAAAACATGCTATGGAAGAAATTGTAGCTATTAAACTTCTTTCTTATGAATAAATCAGCTGTATTAATAATGCAAACCTCCTTATTGTTCTCATTTATGAGAACAAAATCTTTACCATGAACTTTTTCTCTGAGATTCACAGGACCAGAATTATTGTTCTAGGTTTCAAAACCCACTTCTATAGAAACTCCATTTCATCTTATATGTAAGATTAGTGGCCATTAATACGGTTTTCTTTGGGTTTCGGTTATATCTGTTCCGTTTTAATGTAATAGTGAGTTTAATGCCACTTAGTCATACCAAGCCCGAATGAGCATAGCTCTTACGAATAAAGGCAGAGGTGTGCACCTTTCGTTGTCAAAGAGCACCGTTAAGGTGAAAGTACGACTGTACTCGAACACACACGACACAACCCTTTTTTAGGGGCGGTCGAACTCATTCATCCATCCGCAAGTCAGAATTGCGATCCATATAGGAGACCAACTTATCACTGATTCTATACCCCCAGAGGTATCATTTGTCATGGGAACTTGGAGGACCTATTGAATGTGCCCCAACTGCCATTAGCCAACACGATGGTCTTTGGCCGAGACGAGAGCAGAACTCGATACCTTTCGGTCACGAGACTGACGCTCTACCAACCAGGCTACCGCAGCCCAGTGCAACAGTAGGACTATTTTGAAACGGACCTTGTGATTTTCAACTATAGCCAGATGACGAGGGCGACACTTCAGCTGGCACCTTCCTACCATACCAGTGGGAGGACATACAGCCCCGACGGATTCAACATACACTAGACCCACTTACACGAGGTTTCATCGATAGAATAGAGCCTCGAACCGAAAACCCTCCGGTTCCGAAGCTGAGACCTTACCACCAGGTCTCTGCGGCCCTTGTGTTGTCTTCATCGGTCAAAATATACAAGTATATGCAACAGCAAATTTGGTCATTTTGTAGCTGCAGGTTAGACTCATTAATGACTTATTTTAAATTAATTTAAGTGTAATTTGAAAACAGTCCTCATAATTTTGATTCGCTTTTCTGAACTGACACTCCATATGCAAACTTTTACATTATACTAGTGAGGTGGAATTTGGGCCAGATGAATTTAGTGTGCTCAAACTTATTTATAAGATGATTAAAAGTGGAAATCATTTCATTTTGAAGCGCGACAACAAAGTGCGGGTTATAAGGACTTTAAAAAAAAAATACAATGATCAGTTTAGTTTGACATATTATCCAATTTTTATTTTAATTAATATTAACTTTAAATTAGATTAATATTTTATTTTCATGTGTATTTTTTAATGTGTATATATAGAATGACCATAAAATTTTTTCCCCATTTTTTCGGCATCTGCAGCTTAAACGAATGAACGAATTGAAACCACATTTCATATAGCGACTGTGGAAGATGAATTCCACATGAAAAAAAAAAGTGCCAAAAGTTGCCAATCGGGGAAATACTGGCTGTGCAGTTATGAATGAATTCAAGCAATTCACAGAAAATAACCAGATATTCATCGATATTAGATTTCTCTGGCCAGTATTTTCAATATGCTGACCTCTCCAGTGTACAATAGCATATCGTATATGGTGTACGATGCTCTCCGCTGCTATGTGTAAACTGTCACTTTCGATATTCATTACAGCCCGTCCTATGTTTTGAGCATTAGACATGAAGGCTTAAGAGCTTCCACTGCATTATATTGTCTAGTGCAGATTATTTTTACCGGTAAAGCATGCTGAAATAAGGTAGGATCCATATTCAGCACACATCAACCGTGAATCACGGACAACAATCAAGAACTGACTGCTAACAAGTCGTTTGCTCTTTTCTTTTTACAAGGAAAACATGGCGCTGCAGTCACACACGCTCTAAAAATTTTACATAATCTATCCTGATAAGAAAATTTCTCTTTCGTACGCCAAAACTGCTCTTATTGGCAACTTTTAGTACTTTTTTTTTTTTTTTTGAGGAATTTATCTTCTCATCCTTCTACAATCTATATATGAAAACTGGTTTCATTTCGTTAATTCGTTTTAGCTGTAGAAGCCGCCAAACTGGGAAATTTTTTTTTGTGACCACTGAGGCCAAAGGGGTCTCAAAATTTAAATTCTGTTAAGGAAGATGATTAAAATCAATAAATAATGTCAGTTAAGTTAAAATACATTTGATGACATGAAAGGACATGACTTACACGTGGGCAAAACTATTTGGGACAGTAACATCTCTCTATATAAAACGCTTATGTGGACTCAAAATCATGCTGAATTTGTTAATCGCAGTTTGGCAACACTTCGACCTTGCTCGATAACATCAACTCGCAGTTTGATAAGATTTCAAGTGAACGCGTCTGAAAAATTTCAATAACGCTATGATGTCGTGAGACTCGTCTCCAGTTAGAAAATTTCTTCTACCCAATTAGCGGAGCACATTTAAATTAATACAATTTGGAATGCTGGACAATTTCTTTTTATCATGGGTATGAAGTTATATATAGATGATTTCATTGAAATAAAAGATACCCCGTATCCCTGGCGTAACAACAAATCTCCAAAATTGACAAATATTTCATTTTTTTAAAAAAGCAATTGCAATTAAAAATAAATTATTTGGTTTATTCTAAGATGTTTATAGTGCTATTAAATTAATTGCAATTTGATGCTAATCAAATTAACAAACTTATAAAATATCTACCGAAATTAAAGATAATCAATATCATCAGGGAATAAGTTGCTCGCCAAAGGTGATTGAGTAAGTCAAAAGATTTCGCCAAGAAGATTGCCTTATTTGGCGACTTTCAAATAACGACAAGATCGCATAGATAATTAGGGTTACTCAGCAATTTTCAATTTACATCAAGGAAGTCAATGCCTCTTTCCCAGTTGCTGGCCGCTTGCATTTTTTGGCTGTTTATCGTGGAAGCCGTAAAAGTAAACAAGTACAAAACTTTTTGCTAAATAAATAAATATAAACGCCCAAAAATAACGGTCTGGTATCTATTCCATCTGCAGAAACCAAATAAGGGTTATGAAATGTTTTAATTTCATAAAAACAGACCTGGCAGCAATTAGTATAGAAAGAATAAATCAAATGTTTGTAAAATTTATAGGAACTCGATGATAATCATCATTAACTTATTGAGAAGGTTACAGAGTCTAAAAATGAAATAAAGAAATAAAAATAATAAAAAAGTGAAATCTGCGATCGCAAATTTCAAGTTATCATGAGAGATCATTGCCATTTTTTGAGTTATTTCTCTTAATTAATTTAAATCATTAACCGGTTTGAAACAATCCTGATACTTCTCTCTCTCTCTCTCTCTGTATGTATATATAAAATAAATTATTTACTAATAAATTTTGAAACAAGTTAATTCATATAGAATTTTTATAAAACATCATTTTTGTAAACAGAAACTACTATTTTCTAATTTTTAAGATCGTATTACAGTTTCAGGAGTCATAATTTCTATGTTTCCCTCTAAGAATATTATACAATTACATATTATAAAAATTAAATTAATTTCTCCGAAAAAAATTACATTCCATGAAAATAACAGCTATGATGTCATAGCTCTACGTCAAACCTTTTAAAAATGCATTTGCTGTCAAAGAAGCACACGCAATAATAAAACAATACTGATAAAAGCAGGCCAGCCGTTTGAAAACGCATCCACTTTCAAAGAATTTTACAACATAATAAAGCAACACTGGTAAAAGCAGGTAAAAAATATATGCGGTTAAAAGACGTTGATGAATATTGCCATGCATGCTTTATTCATTGGCTATGAGATTTCGAGCTTCAATTATTTGTTGCCTTCGATTATTTAAAACCTCCTAACGAAAACAGGATCATTTTCTAGCACGATAAGAAAAGAAAGAAAGAAAGCCTGAATCTCAACTTAAAATTGATAAAAGAAGTGAATGTTTGAAATCTTCTTTGTCTGTTTGCTGAAATTGAATTTAAAGAATACATAAATGATCCATTCACAAATATTTCATCATCTGTCTTGAAAACAGTTTTAGTTATTAAAGGCGATATAAATGTCAGTTACAGAAGTCGGGTTCCTTGTGAATTGAAGGAAGCGGTTTATCGCGATGAAAAGATAAATTTACGTGTCAGCTGTAAATGACAAAGCTTCTTTTACATTTGCGTCAGAGCCGGTCGCATGTTTTTCAGAATGCCGGCCGCCTTCTTAAAAAAATCTTATTATAGAGCCCTAATTCGTTCTTTAGTCATTTTTTTAATGCGCCATACCTCTCTTAAAGAATCGTTTTTAAAATAGAACAGTTTTCTTTCAATACGAAACGCTCTTTATTCAAATCATTCATTATTGTTTGGCTTTAAAATTTCTTTTAAAAAATCTGTCATAAGTTATTTATTTATTTTGTAATTCATGTACAAAATAAATTAGAATAAGACATTAGCTTTGAAAATTATTGATTAAAAATAATAATGCAAAAAGTAGAATTAAAAGTATATTGTCAACAATTTTGTTGTTAAAGCTATTAAGTTTATCGATTGTATTAGGTTTAATAACTTAATTTCAAAAATTGCACGTTTTTTTTTTTTTTTTGGTAAGTGCAGTAATTATAGCAGATTATGAGTTACTTTTAATAACAGATAATTATGAGTTATAGATTGTATTATAATGACACATTATGAGTTACTGCATGATTGAACATATAATTTTAGTTATTTCCTCAGATTGGGAAAAAAATTATTTGTATTTTTAAATTTGTTGTAAATATAAGCATTAAAATTATCTCATAAACAAATTTATTCATGAAAAAAATTCTCAATTTAAATTATTTCTTCAATAAAAATTATTTTAGAAAACATATTTCCGTGGCATTTAGACCTTCCAAAAAAATTCCTACTTTCCACTTTCACTCCTGTTTGCATCGTTTTCATGCTTAGTTTTTAATTAACTTTTTGGCTAAATTTTATAATTTGCTAATAAAAATAATTTACTTATTACTTACTTACAATATTTTTTGCTTTAAAAGCGTTTTGAATTAATTGATTTTAAAACAAAATTGTTGTTTAAAATGCATTTTTTAAAATTATTTTTCCGCAATCATTTACTAACAGTATTTTTTACCTTAAAAACTTTTTTTAATCAATTGACTTTTATAAAATTTTAGATTAAAATAAATTTTTTAAAAATCATTTTTTGCATTCATTTACTATTTATTTTTTTTGCTTTAAAAAGGTTTAATCAAAAATATAATTAGTTTATCATCTTTTTATTATTTTATTAAAAATCTAATTAATTTAATAAAATTGTAGTTTAAAATGGATTAAAAACATTTTCCGTATTCATTATATTTTGCACTTTAAAAACCCTTTAAATTAATTGATTTGAATAAAATTGCATATTGAATTAAAAAAAATTTCGCATTCGTTATATTAGTTATATTCATTTACACACAAAAAAAAATCATTATATATATATATATATATATATATATATATATATA
>JAPMOQ010016726.1:1409872-1446097 GCA_026543055.1 Argiope trifasciata
AAAAAAAGCCATATTACACTAATTATTAAGTAATTATTATTTAATGAGCTAATAAGCATTTTTTTGAAACATGATACCTTAAGCTCTCATTTGTACAGACACAAAATTCTAGTTAAAAATGATTGTAGTGGAAGCTTTATAAGCCTAATAAAACCCTTAAGACTAAGTGATCACTTTTGTATTGTGGTCATGTTAACCCTAACGTTGCGAGTTCGATCCTTGCTGTCGCCAACAGACACAGTCTCAAATTTAATACCGATTTATCATCCTAGTTACAAAACAATTTGTCAAGCTCTATCCTTCTAGTGTTTTACTTTCTCGTGTGCGTGGTACAAAGAAAGTACAGTAACTGTTAAAAAAACTACAACTTGAGATTTCGATGAATCTTTACGTTTTTAATTCTCCCTAAATTCAAAAAACACATTTTTTGAAAATGAATCTCGGAAAAATAACTCCTATATTGTTAGAATTTCGCATACTGCTTTTGCACAAAATTCGCAGATTTTTATAAATTTTGCGTAAATTTCATCGGAGGAAATCAATCTGTCTTTCTATTCGAATATAAGCTAACACGGTGGTTACAAAAGGCATAGAACTCCAAAGATGAACTTCGGTGCTCAGATTTATCATCTATACTGGAGACATCTGCAACATTTTGAGCCAAATCCAACTGACGCCTGTCAGTCTGGACTTTCGGAAATATATAAGCATCGTAATTCAAACTTAATATATCTTATTTAAATAATAATAATTTAATATATCTTATTTGAATACTTAATAACTTAACATATCGAATTTGGAATGACATTCTATCTATTTGTCTAAATTTCTATCAGATTATGAGTCAAATCTATTCAGAGAAAGTCTAACAGTCCAAAAATAAGTTAACACGATCGTTACAAAACGTGGAGAGCTAACTAAATAAAATTGAGTAGACAGATTTAAGTCTATATTGAAGACAACTGTGAACATTTGAAACAAATCTAGCTACTGGTTGACTGTCTGTCGGTCTGGATTTCCAAAAACAGGTGAACGTGATAATTCAGAAATGCAATAATTTAAATAATAACAAATTTGGTATGAAATTATATGACTACATGTGTAATAGTGTGTGAAATTTGTACATCGATCGATTGAGAAAAACATGCTTAAAACTGAAATTCGATTTTTGGATTAACACATGCCAGGATTAATCGCCAAACAACCCGCCAAGGATGACACGTTAGATTCGATAAAAATGCTACATTCACGCCAATCGTTATATATTTTGCGATTAGTGTAAGCTTATACCTGGTAAGGCGTTCTCTAAAGGCCTCATCACACGGCGAAATATCGTCATCAGTTTTCCGCTCTACCCGTAAGAACCGGTCAAGCAAGTTTTTCGTCATCGTCAACGTTTTTTAACCAGCTTGAAATAATTTTTTAATTTTTTAACCAGCTACGATAGTAACTGAAATATTGTCAAGAATGGAAATTCAACCAATCATGGGAAACTTCGAAGTGACATCACACCAGTTACGTCACTTTCGTCGTCTTTTGCTGACGGAAAGTGTGGACGATATTTTGCAGCGTGATAAGGCCTTAACACGATAAGTTTATTAGAGAATATGCGCGAAAGTTTTGGGTAACAACTATTTCTGATTGTTATTATATTCTGATGCGAGAGGACAGAGAGACAGACTATAAGCTACATTTCCTTGACCTCATCATTCACATTCTAATTTCTTTGCTATCATGTAGATATACAGAGCGATTGAACCACCAAATTGGTGATCTCTGTATTCAAAAATAGTAAAAATAAGGAAATTTATCAAAATTTCAATCATAATTTGAGCCTTTTTGATAATAACTGTCCTGAACGAAGTGAAAAAAATAAAAGGAAGACTGCTCTATTAACACTTTTTAAACATCTGATATTTAAAAATAACAATCTTAATAGAGCTATGAATATTAAATTATGCTTATATTCATAGTTCTGTTATTTTTAAATGCCAAATATTTCAAAAGTTTTAATAGAATAGTCTTCCTTTTATCAATAAATAATAATTTTATTTATTTGTTTCATTATAAATATTAAATTACTTTAAGCCGGCGTCCTGGCATAAGGGTAGCGCGTCTTCCTGGGCGTGTTAATGTCTATCCGTGAGTTGTGTTAATGGTAATGGTGTGAGGACTCCTGTAAAAGGGTACAAGCGAATGAGTGATGCGTGAGTGGCTAAGTCATACTTTTGGCCCGAGATGGCTCTACTAAAAACAAGAGGGAGGCTCTCATTTCGGCTTAAGTCACTATCTTCGTAATAGCGGGCTTGTAGAGTGGCAGGTGCCATAAGAAACAACAACAACAGTTATGCTAAAAATATTCAGTTAAAATAAAATACGGTCACTAATAACATCGGACAAGCCATCTCCTACATAAATAATTAGTGGTGTGGTGATGATGATGTCGTGTCCGTGTGTCCACGGAAAGGGGTTGCAGTAGCTTCTGAGGGTAAAGACCCTGAGCACCCAGAGGGCAGAAGTCTCACTTCTAGCTCAAATGAAGATGACACACACATTCGCTTGCACAACCCCTTTTTACAGGGGGGCTCATTCATAGACCTCACAGATAGAACACAGAACAACCAAGCCGGAACCGGGACTCGAGCCCGGGACGCGAGGGAGACACGCTAACCCTATGCCAGGACGCCGGCAGTTAGTGGTGTAATAGTCTTAAAAACAGTGACATCATATCGATGCATTAAAACTGAAACTGGATTATTAGTATTGAAGATCCGATTTCAGATTTTTTTTTTAAATTTGTTTTTATTCGCATGATGCCAGAAAAATATCATTTTGAAGAACATCGATAACATTGTTTGTTTTGCTGGAGGTAGGGCGCATTCAATTGAAATTTGGAACATCCAAGTTTTTTCCATACATTTATTTTCATGTGAAAAAAAGTGATAAAACGGATGCATTTCTAGGATTTCCCGTCTTTTTATCTGCAAGTAAATAAAAATAAATAGGGTGAGTATAATAAGAGGAACTTGTAAACTATTTCAGCAACGTCTCAGACATTTAAGTGGTTTCTCAGGTTTTGCTCTGTTGCTCTTTTTTCCAAAAGATAGCGCTGTTTGGGGGTTACAGAAATGTGAATGATAAAGCGAGAATTCTGTAGTGTCACTTGGCAGAGATAATAAAAATGACTAATCTTTAAAAAACAGAGTGTACATTTTGAAAAAAATACTGTTTCTAGCTTTCGGTTCCACTTTTTGATGCAATTCATATATCCTCGCATTTTAAGATATCCGACTACGTTCGAAGGAAATTTCGTGAAAAAATTGGATTTTTTAAAACTATTCAAAACTATGGTTTTTAGATGCATTGTTAATTATAATACAAAATACTCTAAAAACAAAAAACAAAAAATTTAAAATATATATATTTTGAAAAATAGGAAAATTTGTAATAAATTTTAATGAAATTTAACCAAAACGGTTAACACTCTACGCTAAGTTGTAATGCAGCAATCCTATTTCTCTTTGTACACAAGTTATAGAATATAATGATGAATGAAATGAACCAAAATCTAAGAAAAGTTTGAGATGCAAAAAAGTTTTGGGTAAAAATATACATACATATATGCATTTTTTCCATCAATTCACAACTTAATTTTTCTAAAAAAAACCTATAAATAGAAAAGTATTTCACTCACAATGAAACTTTTGGTTCGTTTCATTGCCCATATTATTTAAAACACACTTTGAAATCTTTATTCAAATACCTCTATTAGCTTTTGAGATATTCTGTTAACACTGGAGAAATTTCATGAAAGTTTTGTGAAAATTAAACACAATTTTAGTTGAACAACATGTTTTGCTTTAAATACCCTTGAATGATATGTAATGTCTTTCTTTTCCGTGAAAAGATAAATTGTTTTCGAAAGAAGAAAGTGTGAACTGCAAGGAATAACAACGAAAAAAAAATTCGCCATGTGGTCAATTATTAGTGTTTTTAACATAGTCGTATACCTTAACTCCTTGTGAATGAATTTTTAAAACATATAAATGACATATTACTAGGTGTATTCATAGTTTTTTGTTAGAAGTTTTTCTGAAATCCGAAGTTTTAAAAATGAAAAGGGACAACAGAACGAAAAGAATCTGCGACATTTATGTTACAACATTATGTCACATAGACGGCATTTATGTCATCTATGAAGTGAAGTGTTTATGCCATATTGTATAACGCTTCAAAGTATGCCATGTTTAATACAGGGTGCATAGCGACATGCAATTCTTTGAAAAGGGCATAAATTTGAAAATCACTTTTAAGCACATAAAAAATGCTTAATTTTGGAAGAAAGGTCCTTAAAAGTGCTTAGTTTTCTCTAGAAGTGAAAGAACATGTTGTGAGGTGTCGTGATGGCCAAGCAATAATAAGTCTAGGTGATATTTTAAAATTTAATGGATGACAATGAAAAGTTCATAGTGAACAAATGATGATGATCAATTTACAGGATGGAATGGATAATCAAGTTCGTATTTAGCATGCAAGTTTTGACTTTTAGAAATACGTCGTCATTTCGTCTTCCGTCTTTACACATACGTCTTCAGTTATTTTAGTTCGTAGCAACCCTCTTGCCTCGTCCAGACATGAACTGCACATTGCTCACGTTTTCCCCGCCAGAGGGCTGCTTAGTGGCGGGAGGTGATACACCTGTCACCACAATATTGTTTTTTGTTTCAGCATTCGATGAATACGCTAAATAAATAAGTCATAAATATTTGTTCACTAGATATAGCGAAAAAGAAAACCGACGAAAGGAAAGCCTTCGGTGAAGGGATACAAGAGTTATAACCCATGTTGTTGGGCTACGCTAAATAGATCGTGACTGCAAAGTCCTCCAAGTTCCCATAACAAATGATACCTCTGAGGGTACTGAATCAGGGATGAGTCGGTCTCTGGTTTGGATCTCAATTCTGACTTGCGAAGCACCCTTTAAAAATGGTTGTGTCGTGTGTGTTCGCGCAAAGTCGTACTTTCACATTAACGGTAATCGTTAACAATGGAAGACACGTACTTCTGCTTTAATTCGAAAGAGTTTCTCTCATTCGACTTGGTATGACCAAGTGGCATTAGACCGACCCGATAACCCATGTTAAGATAAAGGTTAATACACTTTTATTCACTCATTGTTTTCAACATTGATCACCGTATTGAAATACTGGAATAGTTATTCCGAAAGAGTGAAAAACGAAATTTGCCGAACTTGTTGCATCTCGGTGAGAACTTCTTTTACATGTAGTGTTCTAAACAGCTCTCTTCTTATAAAAGTTAATCTAAATTTTTTGTAAGAATAGTTTTTTTTTTTCATTTTTATTATTCTTTTATATTTTTGCCAAAACCAAAAAGACATAATTTGTTTTAGAATAGAATACTTTGAGCAAATATTATGAACATGCAGAAATAAATATTAAAATTTAAAAAATGCATATTTAATATTAATTAAATTTTTCTATGAAAATTATGCAATATAATAAAACAGAAAATAACCTATGATTTGAAAATACGCAGGTTTACATATGCGTACATGTACAAAGGGGCTTAATTTTTTTTGGCTATGGTGCTTATAAGTACTTAATTTTTGTAGCGCTTTGTCACTACGCATATCCACCCTACTTATATCTACGCTTATCCATATTCTTTTATTTTACATGGCTTAGTTTATACAAGTTTATGCAAGAGAGATTGTGATTAAAAAACTCAGTTTAGAGGAATATTAAAGTGATTTTTTTACATGTCAATTAATTACATTAAATAATTTAAATATATAAACGTATCAGAATTTTGTTATTTAAAAACAAACAAACCCAAGAAATCTAAAAACTTTTTTAAAAAATTATTAAGATATATTCAAAAGGCAAATTATATACTGCTTATTATTGTGAAATTATATGTGCTACAAAAAAAGAAGTAGAAACGAAAATCTACTTCAAAATTTAAAGAAGAGAAACCCCCCTTTTTTTTTATCATGTCTTTTGCGATTCAAGAAATGAGTGACGAACATTTTTGATAAAGTAAAGGAACCACATTAATGTGAATTTTTTTTTTCTTTTCTAAAAATCGCTGTCCCTTGATCTAGATAATCAATTGAAAGTTCCAAGGACTAATAATATTACATGAGGGCTATTTTGGGACGGACCTCGTCATTTTGAACCACGATCAGATGACGAGGACGACACATGAACTGTGCCCCCCTCTCCACACCACACCAGCTGGAGGACGTTTGGCCTGACAGATTTAACGTGCAAGAGACTCCCTGTGCAAGAGAGACTTGCAAGAGAAAAAAAAGTGAGGAATATGTGCGATTGTTTTTAATTTATAAAATCTGGATTCCTTAAAAAATAAATAAATAAAAGGTTTTTTTAAAAGCTAAATGTTTGGGGGGAAGGAAAAGAGAAGGCAAGGAAAAAATAATCGTATCAAATTACAAAAACAAAAATTTCTCGTGTTCTTGCATATAAACATTTCCCCCATTTTTTCTTAGTTATATTTATATCAATTCTATGGCAAATATATATTTTTTAATAATAGAGTTTAGTTTAGTTTAGTTATATTAACGTCCCGTTTAAAGCAACACGAGGGCTATTTTGGGACGGACGTCGTCACTTTGAACCACGGTCAGATGACGAGGACGACACCTGAACTGGCACCTCCCTCTCCACACCACGCCACACCAGCGGGAGGACATTTGACCTGACCGATTGAACGTGCAACAGGCCCCCTCACACGGCGGTTCTTCGGTGGAATCGAGTCTCGAACCTGAAACCCTGCGGTTCCGAAGCCAAGACCTTACCACCAGACCACTACGGCCCGATTACTCTCGAAAAGAAGGACTTTCTGACCACAACAAATTTATACGTGCGCCAGGAGAGTCCTGCTCTAACCCACAACGAAAGGGATGTGAATCCGACGCCCTACCAACCTGGCTACCTCAGGCTGATGATTTACTTACGTAGTCAGAACAAACTTTTTTTTTTCTATAAAAAATATTTCCATTTTTATAAAAATAATATATTATATAAAAATAATATATTATATAAAAATAATATATTATTTTTAAAAATATGTATTCATGTTTTATTCTACTGCGTTAAAACATAAATGAAACTTTTTTTTTTCAATCAAAAAAGTATGGATAAATTTTTTAACATGCTTGAAAATAAAAGGAAATCGAGAGAACAAAGGAAAAAGAATTACGTCAGAACTCTTGCTTTTTACTTTTTTCCCCTTTCATAGAAAATATTGTGTAATTTTATTTTTTCTTCTTTTTTTCTCCCCCCCCCCCTCTTCATGAAAAATAACTACTTGAAGTATAGAAATGGAGGAATGATTTTATAATACTAAATTGATTTTGTTCTGATATGAAATTATTTGATTTTAATGTAAACATAAGAATTGTTCAGTAATTAGAAGAAGAAAAAAAAAATTCTCCTTGGTACTCTAATAGAAGAGGGGAGGGCAGAAATCATTTTTTTTTTTCCCCCCATTTCGAGCTCCTCAAATAAATTAAATTCTTTGTTTAAATGTTTTCATTTATAAGACATCTTTTATAACTCCATTAAACGAAAGAAAGTGAATTTCGCCGGGGGATATACTACTTCAAAGAAAGTGTAACACCGGTGAAAGCAGGTTCAAAGCGTGATGAGAGAAAGTATTTTTCGTAACGGTCCACTGCTTCTAGTAAAGACAAAACCTTCCATAAATCCAAACTGGTTTCGTTTTTCTATAGTCCAGGCGGTAAAAATGGACGTTTACTCGAAGTTATCTGGATTGGGATTTTGATTTTTTGTTTCAAGAGATATAAATGATGAACATTTTCATACAATCGAAATGAAAATTCTAATCTATGGTGTTTTGCAAATAAGAATGCTCTAACCATTATTCGATTTTTTTTTTGTTTTCTTAAATTAATCTTTATTTATAATAAATCTCAATGTGTGTGTTGGCGCTCTGAAGGCCAGATCATTCAACCTACAGCTACTAAATTTATCATATGCATACCTTGGAGGTTGGGAATGTGCATCTAAGATACCGTTTTTTTTTTTAATTTTTTATTAGAATTTTAATTATTAATTCAAAACTTTCCCGCCAAAAAAATTATTTTCTTTTCCCCACCGCCAAATGAGTGAGGGTTCAGTTTTTTTTTCTCACAGTAAAGAAGTTAGGCTTAACATATTCTCTGTCGATTATTTCAATTACGATTCTGTTTATTTTTTTGGCGTTTGATGGATTTAAAATCAAGTATTGTTATTTAATCGCTCATTCGAATTAATTCTAAATCCCTTTCGAATTAAAATAAAACAGAAGTAAGTAGGTTAAAAATTTCTAATCTGCATTGTGTTACCCCAACTGGCGTAGAAAATTCATGTATTTGATTTGCCATAATTGGCGTTGAAAATTTACGCATGCGCATTGCGTTCTGATTGTTGACAACTACTTTTATTGGATAAGAAATCAGTTTTGAAAGCTGAACATGTTTTCGACCGATTATTTCAAACGATTCTGTTTATTTTCTTAGTGTTTGATACATTTAAAACCAAGCATTTTGAATTAATCGACCAGTTTATGATGAATCTGAGAAAATTTTATTGAAACTTCTTCGATGTTACATAAATTTAGAAAGGTACTCTTTAGTGCCCATAAATTTTAAATACACAGTAATAATTCCGTTTTCAATACTCATATTTAAAAAAATGCTAGATTTCAGTGAAAAATGTGGTGGTCAGTCTAATGCCACCTGGTCATACCAAACCCGAATGAGCGCTGCTCTTTCAAATGAAGGCAGATGTGTACGCCTTTCATTGTTAACAAGCACCGTACAGGCGAAAGTACGACTTCGCTAAAACACACACGACACAATCCTTTTTAGGGGGCTGCCGAATTGATTCATCCACCCGCAAGTCAGAATTTAGATCCCAATCAGAGACCGACTCATCCCTGATTCAATACCCCAAGAGGTATAATTTGCTACGTGAACTTGGAGAACTTAGCAGTTACGACCTATTTAACTTGCCCCAACTGCCATTAGCCAACACGGCTGTTTTTGGCCAGACGAGGACAGAACTCGCTACCTTTCAGTTACGAGACTGTCGCAATACCAACCAGGCTACCGCGGCCTCGTGAAAAATGTTCTTATATTAATTGAAGATTAATCATTTTCACTTTAATTTGAAGCATAAATTTTACAGGAGCTAACAGAAAATTAGATATATATATATATATATTACGTTACGGCTGAAGGCCTTTATAATATTATGAATTAATCATATGTCTATCAAAATTTGAAGCTTTAAAATATTTTGATGAAGAAGTTATTAAAATAAGAGTAACATAAAATATTTAATTATTAAAATTTTAACTAGTATTAAAATGGGTGAACCTGCTGGATGGCAAAGGTGGATAGTTTAAAATACATTCGTAAAAGCGAAAATAAAAGAAAGGAAACAATATTAAAACGAGGGTTGAAAACGGGTAGGCGTCTCTTAATAAAAACATATAAACATAAACATATAAACGTCATATAAATAGAAAATTTTAAATTGGAGATAGGTGTGATTTGAGATTGTTTTAGTAAACATTGTAAACTTCCTGGAAACGAAAGGGGATAGTTCATTTTTAATCAGGGTGTTCTTTCATAAAGTACATTCTCGAAATTTATTTGAAACTAGCGGAAAACGTCGTTTCCAGTGATTTGGTGAATATTAGAGAAATCAAAATTGCAATAACATGAATTGAAGTAAAACTATTAGAGCAAAGTTAAAAAAAAATATTTTAAAAAATATATTACCGACGGTCCAAGAAATATTTTTTATCCCAACAAAGATCTAGTGTTCGCGGATAATAAAAAACGATACAAATAATGAAAATATGTTTGGAAAAATCAAAGTGACTGAAATGCTGCAAATAATGCTATTAGAATTTAAATTGTTTAAAAATATTTTTTTGAATTCTTGGAATATCAGTTTTTATTTGGCTTTTTGCAAGGTTAAGAATAGGAAAACAATAAAATGTTGAGCTAATAATGACTTAGTGAAGATGGAAAACCCAACCTCTCTCCGTTTTTCTGGCTAGGTTTAGTTTAGTTATATTAATATCCCGTTTTAAAGCAACACTATGGCTATTTTAGGACGGATCTCGTCATTTTGAACCACGGTCAGATGACGAGGATGACACCTGAACTGGCAGCCCCCTCTCCAAACTTCCCCACCTCACCTGCTGGAAGATGTTTTTTCTGACTGATTTAATTAGCAACAGGCCCCCTTACATGACAGTTCTTTGGTGGAATCGGGTCTCGAATCTGAAACCCTAGGGCTCACTAGCCTATTAGTTTAGTTTAGTTATCCTAACGTCCCGCCTTTAAAGCAGCAGTAGAGTTGTTTTGGAACTGACCTAGTAATTTTGAACCACGGTCAGATTACGAGGATCACCACACCACACCAGCGGGTGGACATTTGGGCTGACAGATTTAACGTGCAAGAGACCCCCCCCCCCCCACACACACGACGAATCTCGAATCTGAAACCCTCCTGTTCCGAAGCCGAGATTTTACCACCAGGCCACCGTGGTCCTATTCTGGCTAGGATCACACCTGAGTTGGTATCTCATTTATATTTTTATAGATTACAAAAATAGGAGAAGGATTAACCACAATTAATTTAATCTGCTGCAAGCAGCCTTCACAGCTGAATTTTTCAGATTCCTCCATCGCAATGGAATCTCCGTTAATTTTTTTAATAAATGCCTTAGATATACGATGATCATTCTGTGTCGATTCTTCTGCAGCAACGATTTGTCACTTAGTTAGATGTGACAGAAAAGGGGGAAATTATTTTATCATCACTTTTGAATTATTTAAAGAATGAAAGGTCTTGATGCCACTTACTTTCTTCAAGTATTGTTGTGGAATCTCCAGCGAATTGTCGAAAATTGTAGGCAAAATAAGCATGCATCAAAGAATCAAGAAAAACCACAAGATAGGGGAAAGAAGGCAAAAAGTCTCCAGGCGTGGACAGGTTGTCGAAACGCGACTTAACCAACGGCGAAGTGACTGGCGAGTATCGATGACCTTGGTACCCCTCTTTGAAGACGGTTTGGAAATAATACATTAATACGATTATGTCATTTCTGTTGTTGTTACTTATCCCCCTTAGATGAATTCCAATTCAAAACAATTAGCTACTAAGGGTTAGGACCTCTAAGCATCCGAGGGCAGGAGTCTTGACTTTAGCTCATATGAAGTTGACACTCATACATATACTTGCATAATCCCGTTTTACAGGGGGTGGGGGCTTTTTCTCACACCTCATAGATAGAGCACAAGGTAAGGAAAACCATGCCGGAACCAAGGACTCGAACCTGGAACGTCCAGATCACGAGGAAGACGCGCCACCCCTATGCCAGGACGCTGGCTTATGTCATTTCTTTCAAAGCTATGTCTCATAAAAAGAACAAAAATATTCCTCGCTTGTTCTTTTATTTGCTAAGCCAGTGATAATGTAGATAAGAGGCAAAAAACTCAAATTATTCCTCGAATCCCAATTACTCTCGCTACACCACTGCTGCTTAGAATTACCCCACTGCAATTTCCCATTTTTTAAATTTTAGGCAATGAAATGCAGCTCTCGATAGACATCAAAATTTGCTAATGTTTATGTTCTCGCTTTTCCGAATACGACATCTTTTGAGACAGGGTATCTGAGGTGAGTTGTTTATGGTCGATTCAGAGCGGTGCCAATGCTGCCATCTCTCCTCCGTTTCCTTTGTTGCTGGGCGGAAAGGGAAGTATCGTTGCTCCGATTATCTTGCTCCTCTTTGGCCCATTGTTTGCGGAGTAATAACTGCCAGTGATCCGCAAAGGAACCGCGGTTTTCTGAAGAGGTTTCTCTCTTTTTCTACTGATTGTCTCTGTGAAAGAAAAGAAAGAAATATCAGGATTTTTGGAAATATTTGTGTAACAAATATTAATATACACTGGGGGGGATCCCAACACCAAAGAAGACTTGTGTTAGATTAGTGTTTCCCAAACTTTTGACATATGTGTACCCCTTCTGTAATCTTTGTTACTCTAAATAGCTCTCTAAATGTTACTCTAAATAATTCCTTTTGGACAGTCACATGATCTCCCAGGGGTTGACTTTCGCCTTAGTTGTAGCCCCATCAAACTCTTATTGTATCCCTGTGGGTACCACACTTTGGGAAACACTGTGTTAGATAAAAAAAATTCGTACGCATGTTTACACATCTGAAAGATGACGTCCATTCAAATTTCGCCCATCGTGCATAAATGAGGTACTAGTATCGTCACTCAGAACTTGCAAATAAGGTTTGCTTTAAATGCTTGGTGTAAAGTTCGTAAACGTTATTTAACTTTGAAAGTTGGTGTATTGAGTTCATGTTAACTAAGAATGCTTTTAAGAAGAGCAAGAATCCATTATCAACAGTTCACAGAGTTTGAACGAGGTCGCGTAATAGGAATAAAGGAAAGCGGATTTTCTTTCCGCAATATTGCAGAAAGACGGAATGTATCCACTATGCATCATTGTTAGGAGCAGTGGTCAAGGGATACAGCCACAAGAAGACCGGATTCCGGGTGATCATGTTGCTCTACTGAGAAGGAAGACCACTGTATTCGGCGTCCGGCTGTGGTGCATCGTACTGTGTCTGTGACAGAAATTTTAGTTGTATTTGCTACTACAGTGACACAACGAACTATTAGAAATCAGTTACTTCAAGGACAGCTCCGAGTCAGATGCCCTGTAGCTTGCATTCCACTGACTCCAAGCCACGGCCTTTAGCAAAGCCAGTAGCGTCAAGACAGAGCTCATTGGAGGACAGATTGGAAATCTGTTGCGTTTTCTTATGAAAGCAGGTTCTGCCTTGGTGCCTGTGATGGCCGAGTATTGGTCAGATGGAGGTCAAGGAAACATCGACAATCAAACTGTCTGCCGCCTAGCCACTCTGTACCTGCATCTAGAGTCTTGGTCTACACCTAGAGCAATTTCCTATGACAGCAGGAGAACTCTCATGGTTATTTCAAGCACATTGACTTCAAATTTGTACGTCGGTCTGGTAATTCAACCTATGGTGCTGCCATTCATGAACAGAATTCAAGGGGATAGTTCCAACAGGAAAACGCTTGCCCTCATAACATTGTTGTAACGCAACGTGCTCTACAGAGTGTCGACATGTTATCTTGGCCTGTGAGATTACCAGATCTGTCTCCATTTGAGCACGTATGGGATATCATTGGACGAAAGCTCCAGTATCATCCACAGCCAGCACTGGCAGTCTCAGTATAGAAAGAACAACAATCACGGAACTGCGTACAACAAAGTGACATTTTGCACCTGTATTACACAATGCATACACGTTTGCAGACGCATTCAAAATTCCGGAGGATACACAGGCTGTTAATGTAACAGTATTTCACATTTTAAATGTAATTCTTTTTTGAGTTTAAAAGAACCTGTAATCCTGAAATTTTAATTAATTTAACATGTTAATTAGAAAAATGCATTGTCCAACATTCATTACTCGACGATAATTTTTTCTTGGTGTTGTGGATTTTTTTCCCGTCAGTGTATGTTAATTTAGTGCAAGACCAATTTTAGATGTTTGAGAGCTTATAGCACCGTGGGGAGCTGTTTCAGAGATATCTGTTAGAGCGATTCGAAATGAATGAAAATAACAGATGCTTTCAGAATAAAAATTCTGGCATTCTATTAAAATATGGTGGACTGGCAATAGATATTGGTACACCGTGCATCCAACTGCTGATTTTGAACAACACATGCTAATACATAAAACCATAATCATGTTGCGAATACTTTCCAACATTGACGCTACATAGTTGGTAGCACCGTGCGATATTTCAACATACGAGCTTCCGAGGTCGAGCATGATACTTTGGCATTTCGTGACATTCCAATGATAATCGGGTTTTTTTTTACATCCAGAACAAAAGAATTCTCGATATTCTTGGAGCGCATTTGTCTAGTGTAATCGTTGAACATGGCCTAAAATGCCATTAATAGGTAAATAATATATTTTTTTAATATTTTTTCGGAATTGAAAAAAAGAATAAAAAAAAAGAAAGTGTTATATATCATTTTCATTATCTAGGCATTAATGATAGCAACTTCGCCGATATTAGTAGGCCGTGGTGGCCTGGTGGTAAGGCTTCAACTTATTGGTTCGAGGCCCGATTCCATCGAAGAACCGCAATGTAAGCGGGTCTGGCACACGTTAAATACGTCGGTGCCAAATGTCCTCCCGCTGGTGTGGTGTGGAAGTTTGGAGAGAGGGGTATCAGCTCAGGTATCGTCCTCGTCATCTGACCACGGTTCAAAATAACGAGGTCCGTCCCCAAATAGCCCTAGTTTTGCTTCAAAATGGGGCGTTAATATAGCTAAACTAAACTAACTAACTTCACCGATATTAGTTAATCACTGTAATTGTTCAACTCGGAATAAAGCTTCGGTCTTAACGAAAAGAATTGCGATTGACAAATCAAGTTGCACAAATGTTAGATCAAGTGTTTGAATCAACAGTTTAACGCATCGTGTACGGACATTGTAACTTTGAACCACGATCCGATGGCTAAGACGGCAGCTGAGTTCGGCACCCCTCCGAACTTTTACGTCACACCAGCAGGAGAACGCTAACCAGTTGAAGGCGATGTGTTTAATGTGCATCAGATCCGCTTAATGGACATTGCTACTATTTCGAACGGGTAGTAATAATAGTTCATATTTTTAGAATAAAGGGCATTGTCTTTAAATATATAAATGAGTGCATAAATAAAAGTGTAACAGATGCAGGTTCATTATGATTTTTTTTTAAATTTAATTTTCAGTTGCATTCAACAGTTTGACGCAAAGTTACATTAACCCTTTTTTAATACAGTAGTAAGTACCGCAACCTTAAAATATTTTGGAAACATTATAGCACCAACACTGACCAGAAACGGACAAAAGTGTCATGTTCAATATGTAATGTTTCCTTGTGTGCAGCTCCTTGTTTTATGTTGTTACATCAGAATAATTAAAAATAATGCATTTGGTAATTTACATTGTATTTGGTTTTTCTGCCAATTATTTCATGTATAATTAATATATTTTTAATTTTGAAATAACTAATAATAAATAATTTTACAAAAGTGCATATTTATTAGGGAAATTATTTGTATGTCATATTTTTTTCTGTTGAATAAGTCAGTGAAATGTCTTTGCTTATATGGGAGGTGGTATGCATGTTACTACCCCTGTTATAAACAACAGTCAAGAAAACCAAATTTAAAAACTACCTTTTTTTGGTCTTAAATGTTTTTTTATTTCTCTAATCATAGCGTAAAATGTAAATTTTGAAAGAAAAAGGATTGTACCCGTTGAAAGGTTAAATAATGGTTCATCCAAACAAATGCAAGGAGAAATGACTGTAACATGAAATGACAATGTGATACGAAACTAAGTTCCTGTATATTATTTCTTTCTCTTTTCTTTTCCCCCCTCCTTTCTCTCTCTCTTTTTCTTCGCTAATTGAAGATAATGCCTTTCTAAGCAGACAGGGAAATAATTACTCCCACGAACTGCCCTCTTTTCCGGTATCAAATTTTGCGCTAACAAATAACTGGTTTGGCGTGTTTTGAGCTTCGAAACCTGACTGTAAGTTCCCCTAATTTTCCCTAATATGTTTACCCTAAAATTTGGAGGGTGAACAAAGGGCAATTAATATATATAAATAAAAATGAATGTTTGACTGCCATTTTCAAATTTACTCGATTGCTGCAAATCAATAAATGAACCTAAAAGCATATAGTTAAAATAAATACAAATACCACTTTCGTATTTATTTATTTATTTATTTTTTTAAATTAGAATGCGATATTTTATATTAATTTATACTTTTATTAATTATCTTTTGTTTTATTGCTTTCAAATATGAAGCTCGTGAAAAACTCCAATTTATAAAAATACTTGCAAATCTATATAAATAAAAATGAATGTTTGTCTGTATGTCTCTTACGCGGTGCAGTACCGCTCATCCAATAGTGATGAAACTTTGAATTCTAATTACTTGCACTTATTTGTTCCTGCTGAAGATGGAAAAACAAAACAAAAAAATATATATATTGCCAATCATCAAGTCTAGAACAATAAAGTTAAAAAAAAAAAAAAAGAATGAATATTATTTACGCTTCTCCTTTCTATATCACTCTATTTCAATAAATGTTTTCATCTCCGATACGAAATGAAATATTATTCTTTTTATCATTCCTAATGAAACAAGAAAATTATTTAAAATTCCAAACGATATTTCCAAAATTATTTCTTCTGCGGCAGCAACTCGTAGGGCACCAGCTAATCTATACTTATAATAAAGCTCAATGTGTGTGTGTGTGTGTTGGCGCTCTACAGGTCAGACCATTGGGCCTACAGCTACCATATTTGGTACATGTATACCTTGGAGGTCGGAAATGTGCACCTCCGAACCCTTTTTTCGAATTTTTAATTAGAATTTGAATTAATTAAAATTTAAGCGAAATTTTGACGTTTTTCCGCTATAACTTCCGAAAATATTATCGCACAAACGTGATTTTTACATCAATTTAAAGATAAAAAAATTAGCTTTCTAAGGGTATCAGTGTTTTAATGTATAACTTAAGCCTCTATTTTTAACGAATTTTTAAAGAAATATTTTGACCATGTTTTTTTGAGCACATGACTGGATAAAATAAAATAAAACAATAACGGAAGTTCAAATAATAATAATAAAAAAATCTAACATCGTAAATCAAGTCTAAAGAAATGATACTTTTAGCACGTGACTGGATAAAATAAAAGAAATATAAAATGTGATACTTTCTAAAAAAATAAATGCAAAGCAAAGGTTTCTATAATTGTTTGCAATATCTAGATCATTTATTCAATTTTTTTTTCCTTTTTCGCTTTCTTTAAAAAAACATATTTAATATTTTGGCAGCATCACGGAAAAAAACTTTTTTAATTTCAGGCCAATCAGTGCCCGGAATGACTTCAAGACTAATGAATATGTGACTTAATTGAAAATTTTAGAACGCATTACTCATGACGAACCAGCTGGTCGCCAAAGGCGGCTAGTAATAAATAAAAGTTGAAATCAAAATAAGTTTTCCCTCCTTTGATTATTTTTAATTACCAATGGTAAGATATATACAATAAAATATTTTGGGAAAATATTTGAAAACACTTTATTATTTTGTATGATCCTATCCATCGTGATTTATTTTTTTATAACTCTCGAATTCTTGTGAAAACAGGAAAACAGATTTTCTTAACGAATATCTATAAATATATCCTCTATTAAAAGTGCCACTTTCTTCCTGTATGAAGATATTCCAAAATTAAGAAATTACAATTTAAATAACAAATTCACATACCATATTTTATTGATCTGAGTCGCTGCGTATTTGAGTTTTAACACTTGCATGCAGGAACGAGCGAACCGACAGTCTTTCAACCCATTTAGATTTCATTCAAAATTTGTTCGGATCTGCAATTAAGATGCGGGACCTTCTTGTTAAATTTTATTCTTGTAGCTTTCTTTCGTTCTTTTAATTATCATGTTTTCACGTACGCGAATGGAGAAATTCATAAATTTCTTGTGAATAGATTTCGTTAAAAATTAAATAAAAATTTGCAAATTCAGTGAAATAATTAGACATTAACAATTTTTATTCACTTACATCTTTTAATTATGTGACAACATGATCCTGCTTTCGTTGGATGGTTTTGAATAGTTCGAGGAAACAAATAATTGAAGCTCGAAATCGCGTAGGCAATGAATATAGCATAAATGTCAATACTCATCAACATCTTTTAATCGCACATATTTTTTTACCTGTATTGCGTCATTATTATGTATGCTTATTTGACAGCAGAGGCGTTTTTAAGACGTAGAACTGTGGCATCATAGCTGTAATTTTTAAGTAATGTAATTTTTTTCAGATTAAAATTATTTAATTTTTTGAATGTGTTCAAAAAAATTTCTCTCGCGTTTAAAAATAGTTGTGATAAAAGTAATTTTTCTTTCCTACAGTGGAGAAATATCATGTCATTCATTCTTAAGTGGGAAATATTGAAGGAATTGATTCCTATTTTAAGATTAACCCATTTTGAAACTGTTTCATGATCTGAGAAATTGGAAAAAAAAGAGTAGTTTGTGTTGACAAAAATATTCTTTTCATAAAAATTCTATATATATTAATGCATTTATAATTTATTGGTAAATAATTTATCATTTGGTAATAGCATATTACATACTCACACACACACACAGTGTGAGAGAGAGACCAATGGATAAGCCTCGTGATTCTTTCAAACCAATTTAAACTAGTTAATGACTTAAGAAATTACGACAAATAATGGCAATAATAATAATGCTCACACATGAAATTTGCGATCGTAGATTTAATCTTTACTTTTTAATTTGTTATTGTAAAGAGACAATAAAAAATGTAAAAGACGAATAGACAAATTGTCTTTTACTTATGAACAATTAGGTATTCTAACCAGAGGTGGTGGTCTCTCCGAAACTTTCTCTAATAAAAGTCACACCAGAGAACACCTCTACTTACAATAGTTACGAAATATTAAAATTTGGCATGAATTTGGAGTTTTTAATGGATCTATCGCGTGATTCTTGTCCATTTCTTGGCGATTAATCCCTGTCATGCAGTCAATAATATCCCGAAATCGAATTTTGTTTTAAATCTTCTCTTCCCCTACTAACCGAATTCAAAATTTGGCATATGACTATTCTTCTAGCTGCAAAAACACATATTATATTTGATGTATTTTCGTGTTTACATGTTCCTGAATGTTTAAACAGACAAACGGTCAACCTCTAATCGGACCAGCTCAAAATTTGAAAGATGTCTATATTATAGATATTATTTGTGCGTATTGAATTCTCTACATTTGGCTTTCTTCATTTTATATTTATGATGTGAACTTATATTCGAACAACCGGGCAGACAGACAGACTTCCTGGAAATGCATTTAACTCAAAACTTGATTCCTGAAAACTCAAAATTCATCCAAGAAACTCCAAACATTTGTGAGTTATTTTTTATCAAAGACAGATAAACATTTCCCTAAAAATGAATTTTTAGAACTCAGGGAGAACTCAAAATGAAAATTTTTTAAAAAAATCTTGAATTGAATATTTTTGACTATTTCTGTTTACTTTGTCTTTACTTCGTATACGAGAAGTTAAAAATGGATTTTTCAGAATTAAATAGATCCGAATCCCAGAGATTCGTCAAAAGTTTCGGTTTTGAGTTTTTTTACTATTACTATATTCCTTGTCTATACTTCATATACGAGAAGTTAAAAATGGATTTACTTGACTCAAGTAGATCTGCATCCCGGAGATTCTTCAATGATCTCGAATTCTAATTATTATTATTATTATTATTTTTTTTTTACTATTATTATATACTTTGTGTTTACTTCCTATAAGAGAAGTTAAAAAATGATTTGAATCAAGTAGATTTGAAACCCCGAAATTCGTCAAAAATCTCGAATTTGAATTTTTTTACTATTACTGTATATTTTGTCTATACGTTCTATACGAGATGTTAAAAATGGATTTTTCAGAATCAAGCAGATCTGAAACCCCGATATTCGTCAAAAAAGTCGAGTTTCAGTTCTTTGACTATTACTGTATGCTTTGTCTATACTTCGTGAACGAGAAGTTAAAAATTGATTTTCCTGATTCAAGTAGATCTGAATACCGGAGATTCGTCAAAAATCCCAAAAACTAATATTTTTGTCTATTACTGTATACTTTGTCTATATTTCCTATACGAGAAGTTAAAAATTGGATTTTCCTGACTCAAATATATCTGAATCCCGGAGATTCGTCAATAATCTCGAATTTCAGTTTTTTGACTATTACTGTATACTTTGTTTACGAGAAGTTAAAAATGGATTTTCCTGTTTCAAGATCTAAAACCTGGAGATTCGTCAAAAATCTCGATTTTGAATATTTTTTAATTATTATTACTGTATACTTTGTCTGTACTTCGTACACGAGATGTTAAAATTTGATTTCTCTGAATCAAGTAGATCTGAATCCCGGAGATTCGCCAAAAATCTCAAATTCTAATTTTTTGACCAATAATGTATGCTTTGTCTATTCTGCGTATACGAGAAGTTAGAAATATATTTTCCTGAATCCGAAAGATCTGAAACCTGGACATTTGTCAAGAATCTCGAATTCTAATTTTTTGTCTCTAACTGTATACTTTGTCCATACTTCATACACGAGAAGCTAAAAATGGATTTTCCTAAATCAAGTAGATCTGAATCCCGGAGATTCGTCAATGATCTCGATTTTAAATTTTTTTATTATTACTACATACTTTGTCTATACTTCCCATACGAGAAGTTAAAAATGGATTTTCCTGCATCGAGATCTGAAACCCGGAGATTCGTCAAAAATCTCGAATTCGAAATTTTTTTATAGTTACGATATGCTCTCTGTTTGTACACTTGGGATACGAGGCACTAATGAAAGCTCTGAATGTTTCTCTTTCGGCAGATGTCAGCGCATCGAACCCTTCCCGATCATCGATTGATCGGGGCGCCCCGGTAATCCGGTTCCTTCGAGAAAGCTGGCTGCGATTCAACTCACGTGAGGAGCGCGAACGATCGGCAAACGCTCTCTCCTCAGATGCAGCGTGTGTTCGGAAAGGGAAAAAAAAGATCTTGAAGGAAAAAAATCCGGACGAATTGGCCGAGGGCCCACTGGGAAAATAATTAAGAATCTGTTGGATATACCTTTCCTGATTTTTGTATAGCTGCTTAGTGTTGTGTTAAAAGGATTTATACTACAAAAAGTCGCATTAAGCTCCATAATATTCCTTTGAGGAGAACTTTTTTCCCTGTTAAGAACTATTTTTAAAAATAGATGTACCCAAATAATACAGAGCTTCGAACCGGGAGCTAGAATTGTAAATATAGATTTAAAATGCTCCATTTATTTCTAAAAAATGAGTTGGCTTGTGTTTTTCTTAAGTTCTCTGTGATAAAATATAGTGCAGTTTTAATTAATTCTTACGAGTATTGCGATTTATGATTAGAGAATTTAGTTATAAAAAATGAGTGATTTTAAATATTTTTAAGTTGAAAATTTCATTCTATTATCACAAAATGGTATTCAAGATTTTCAAATATTTATATATTCTTATATAGCTTTCAGTGGATTTTATTTTCACAAAATAATATTCAAGAGTTCCAAAAAATTTTTTACATAGATTGTAAAGTATTTCTTATATATCTTTCAATGGATTTTATTTTCACAAAATGATATTCAAGATTTTCTAATAATATATATAGTAAAGTATTTTTTATATACCTTTCAATGGTTTGAGCGATATATAAATAAATGCGGAAAAACACGTATTTGAAATTATTATAATAATTAAATTATAATAAGCTGTTCCAAAAATCCGAACGATATCAAGGGGATGCGATACCTCATCCCATACTATTTCAGCCTCTTTGAAGCTTTGAAAGCTTGCAGATATGTATATCTTATGTTCACCTACTCCGAGGAACAAACACGTGCTGTTTGGGGTTTCCCCCCCAAAAAAATAAGCATAACCATGCGCTCTATGTGTATCTTTTCAAATGTGCATTCACAGCAGAATGCTTGTATGGGCGTTCACAACAGACATGCAGAAATTGTGGTATAAGTTATCATACCGCTTCGATATCATTTTTATTGCTGGAGGAACTCAACTTAAGCACTTATAACTATGCTGAATTTAAAGTTTCAGTTCTTATCTTTGCTAATCCATGAACTACAAGGCTGTTTTATTTTCTTAAACATATTTGCAAAGTTGGGATATTGATTTATAAACAGCTTGTACAATTTCTATTTTTGAACAACCATGAGCTTATGCGCAGAACGAGCTACATGGAAATGAGACTTACCGACCCTTGCTGTAAAAATTAAATGGTTCCCTAATTCTTCATTGCTTGCAGAGCTAGATATTTTTTAATTATCTTTAATTGCATAATCATTGTAAACATTTCATAAGCAATATATATTACAGAAACAGAAATAACAAAACATTGAATTACAATATATTTTTTTAAAACTTGTATAGATGGCACTCGATGTTACTACGTTTTTTTTTCTTTTGTCAAATATTAATTAATGAATTACAATTTTCCAGTAATTTCCGTTTGGCGGCCAAATCCGTCGCCAAGCTCTGAGATTACTGACGCGGCACCCGATCATAAATAATCTAAGATATATTTAAATAATATAAGAAAATGAGTAGGGAACTGAATGTAAATTTTTTAAACATAACACTTGTTTAAAAACCTTTTCATCTCTTTGCTCGTTTTCACCCTTTTATATTTCGTAAAATTTGAATCTTCATAAAATTATTTCAATCTTATAACTGAATGAAAAATATATGTATATTTAAGAAACCTATTTTATTGAAATCGCGCCATGAAAATACTTCTGAAAAAGTATTTGATATAAAATTCAATCGATGGTTATTCTGATATTTAAAGTTCACTCTATTTTCAAATTTTAACTTTCAAACGATATTGCAAACTGGTTTTTTTTTCCCTTAATTTTTATTTATTTAATTTTTATTCATGAAGTGATGAAATTCAAGATAAAGAATTTATGACTGATTCAAATATGAAAATTTCCAAAATGAATACATTTTTTTCGAACAAAGCATTCGCAGACTTGAAACATTCGCTTCCAATGTATTGTGTCTACGTTTCCCGCCTTTTCGCACAGCATGGGAGTGGGAAGAACAGTGAGAGGGAAAAAAAAACACCACTCAGTTAGTTCGACGGACTTCCCATTTTTCGGGCTGTCTGCCAGCTGCATACTTTTTTTGCTTTCTTTCCTTCTTTAATAAGAATGAGCGACATTTGTTCCTTCGCATTTATTTTGGTCTGTTCGCAATCGAAATCCACTCCTGGAATATTCACCCTGCTGTCAACGGCTGAAACGAAATTTCTGGACGAGCAGCTGAAATTGATAGTGGGAATCGGAAACTACAAAAACAACAGTAAAGGGGTTATGAGTACAGCTTAGATACGAATGGCACTTTAGGTATTCCAAAGGGGATTTCATGCGAATATTTGTTTTAGTTTCTGATACATATTGCTCACTTCTGATGAGATATCAAATTTTTTATTTATCCCGCCAATTTTTGTTTATGGTTCAGTTTTAAGCGATTTTCTCGAATTGGAGAAGAGCTGTTGTTTGGCAAATTGTTGACTGTGGAAACGATTTGCAAAATTTTTTAATTGTTTATTAAACAAGTAACTCAAATTTCTAATATATTCATTCACATAAATTAGAAGCAAGAAGGCATGTACCGTCATAAAATAATCATAATTTTCCATTCAAAAGAGTAATGTTTCTTAATTAGTCAAAAAATGAAATATTAAATATTCATTTTGTTCAACTCTATTTGTAAAGGGGGTGCGGTGGCCTGGTGGTAAGGTTTCGGCTTGTGAGTGGTAGAGTTTCAGGTTCGAAACCGATGAATTGTTTGATTTTATTCCTTAAACGGACTCAGTTTCAACAAGTACGTGTGTTCCCTGAAATCGCTCTGAAGTTAGGCAGATTTATAGGCATTTAAAAATCGCATTCATACGTTACAAGCCCACCGACTGTTTTCAGTCTGGGATTTAAGCCGTGTGAGCGTCTCTTTTTTTTCAGTAACTCCAACTAAGGTTAGGAGAACGACTTAGCTACTTCATGCGTCACATTCGCTTGCACAATCCCTTTCTATAAGGGGGTTAACTGATTCCTCCGCATGCTCGAATCGGAACTCAAATCCAGGATTATGAGGAATATGCGTTACCCCAATGTCTGGACGTCGGTGAAATATATACATGTATACGCCATTTCTACTATACGTACTATAGATTAAAAAATTCTGCTCTTAGTTTAAAAATAAGAAAATATATTATTTTCTTGTAAAAAATACCATACTGGTTCTTTCAGAAGAAACATGTAGTGTTGTCCGTCTACAAAAAAAAAAAAAAAAAAAAAAAAAAAAGATCGCTGTAAATTCAGTTGTTTTCAAAAGATACTTTTTCAAATTTAGGAACTTCTAGATTTAAGAAAAACTTTTTTTAATCCCTTATCAAAAACCATCTTTCAAACCAGAATGAGTTCGAATTATTGGTGGTGTATTAACTTTTATTCTAACTGTAAATTCAGAAGAAACATTCCATATTATTGATTACATCAGAATAAGAAAGATTGAATTAACTAAATTTCACTGTATATATAAAATATTCACTTCCCGTTGTAAAGCAATTCTAGGACTATTTTGGGACCGACCTCATTATTTTAAAACTCTGTCAGATGACGAGTACAACACAAGAGCTGACACACCCCCCTCTCCAAGCCACACCAACCGGAGGACATTTGGCATGCAATACACGGACATTTGGCCCTTACACGACCGTTCTTCGTTGGAATCTGGTCTCGAACCTGAAACTCTCCGGTTCCAAAACCGAGGCCTTACCATCAGACCATCTCGACCATAAACCGCTCTTTTTAACTAAAAAGAATCAATTAGAATCCAAAAGAACGCGCAGATAACTGGCCAGAAAGGAAACGCCCTTGATGAAGGATGATGAAAAGAAATCATGCATTAATAAATAATGTTTCGGATAGCAATAGCTTAAAAAAATAACCTTCTGGATACCTAGCCGAAACTATTACTTATAACAGCTTATAAAATAAAAATGGCCCATTCTTGGATATTTATTTTATAAGCTGTTATAATGTTTAGAGCATAAAACTATTAGAAAAATAAAATATTGTCAATCATCATTCTTTTCAAAAATTGAAATGCTGTTTTAACGATATTATAAATGAATAAAGTAGCACTAAAACTGGAGCAAATAATTAAAAAAAAAACATTTTATGAGAACACTGGTAATAATAATATTATAATTATTTTATAACTGCTGTTCAACAATTAGGCAATTAATACATAAACTAGCGGGATTGGTCAACACAAAACTTTCGCTTACAGTTTTTAATAAACTCGTCTTACCGGAAAACGCTTTCTATGATACTAGCATTCAACAGTTACGAAATAATCTTTGGCGTAAACTCAGTATTTTTGCTGAATTTATTGTGTGCTCCTTGGCGATTAGTCCTTGGCATCTGGTTAATGGCATCTGGAAATTGAATTTGTACTTTAGACACGTTTCTCTCAATCGATTGAAACAAAAAAATTGACACAAAACTGCTCTTGTAGTCACAAAATCTCATATCTGGTTTGATATATGGAAAGTAATGAGTGTGTTGTTGATTGATAACTTTGCAACCTTTTAATAACAATAGGAAAAAATAACATATTACTATCCTATCAAAGAGAAGTTACCCATATATATCCTGTTATCTTCATACTTTTGTTTTTATTCTGATGATTAAGGAAATAATGAATGAATAATAGGAAATATACACTGATGGAAAAAAAATCCCAACACTAGGAAGGAGCTGTGCTAGATAAACGAAATTTGGTAGGCGTGTTTATACATCTGAAAGATGACGTCGATTCAAATTTCGAGCTACGCGCGTAAATGTGGAGCTAGTAGTGACACTATGAACATGCAAATGAGGTTTGCTTTAAATAAGAGCTGTAAGGTTCGTGATCGTTATTTACACTTGAGATTTGACGTAGTGGATTAATGTTAGTCAAGGATGCCTCTGAGAAGACGAAGAAGCCATTATCAACAGCTCACTGAGTTTGAACGAGGTCGTGTTTGTAGGGCTACGAGAAGGTGGGTTTTCTTTAAACAATATTGCTGAAAGACTTGGCAGGAATGTATCCATTGTGCATGACTATTGGCGGCAGTGGTCAAGGGAAGGTACTGCCAGACCAGGTTCCGGGCGGCCAAGTGGTACTACTGAGAGGGAAGACCGTCGTATTCGGCGTATGACTGTGACTAATCGTGCTGCATCTGCAGATGAAATTCGAGCTGCAATTGGCACCACAGTGACACAACGAACTATTACCAATCGGTTACTTCAAGGATAGCGCCGAGCCAGAGGCCCTGTACAGCGCATTCCACTGATTCCAAACCACTGCCGTTTGCGACGTGAGTGGTGTCAAGCTAGAGCTCATTGGAGGACGGAGTGGATATCTGTTGTGTTTTCTGATGAAAGCCGGTTCTGCCTTGGTCTCAGTGATAGCCGTTTGTTGGTTAGAAGGAGGCCAGGTGAACGCCTGCTAGTGACCTGTCTGCGGCCTAGACACACAGGGCCTACTCCTAGAGTTATGGTTTGGGGAGCAATTTCGTATGACAGCAGGAGCACTCTCGTGGTTATCCCACGCACCCTGACTGCAAATTTGTTCGTCAGTCTAGTGATACAACCTGCTGTGCTGACATTCATGAATAGCATTCAAGGGGGTGTTATCCAACAGGATAACGCTCGCCCTCATACCGCTGTTGTAACCCAACATGCTCTACAGAGTGTAGACATGTTGCCTTGGCCTGCTAGATCACCAGATCTTTCTCCAATCGACCACGTATGGGACATCATTGGACGACAACTCCAGCGTCATCCACTACCAGCATTAACCGTCCCTGCATTGACTGCCCAAGTGCAACAGGCATAGAACTCCATCCCACAAACTGATATCCGACACCTGTACGACACAATGCATGCACGTTTGCCTGCTTGCATTAAAAATTCTGGCGGTTACACCGGTTACTAATGTACCAACATTTCACATTTGAAATGGCTCTACCTGTGATCTTGAAACTTTAATCATTTAAATATGTTACCTAGACAAATGTATTCCTAAAATTTCATTACTGTACAATAATTTTTTCTTGGTGTTGGGATTTTTTTTCCCATTAGTGTATGTAATCTGAATTGTTGTTAAGAATTGAGGGAAGAAAATTAATATTTTTCTTCCCCTCAATTCTTAATAATATTTATTCAAATTTATGTTTCTTTCTATTATTTAATTTATATTAAGAGGTATTATTTTCTTCCATTCTGATCAAATGAATTTTTGATAATTAATTGAATTTTTTCTCTGAGTGGTGTTGTTTAACGAATTTATGTATATGTTTGATGATTTTCAAATTTTAGAAAAGTTATACTTAGCATTCCGTACATTGGTATCTGGTCTCTTTTCTTACTGATTTATCTCTGGAATTTTCTTTACGGGAGCACAGAGCACACTGCCCCGTTGGATTTGATTTTTTTAAAGCAGGAATCACTATCTGAAAAATCATCGCTTTCACTATCTTGCATCATCCCCTTTAATTTGCTTTTTTCCAACCCAACCATCCTGTTTTATACGTTACTAATCCACAAGCAGACCTATACTATACAACAGGGAGAGCACGGTCTCGGCCAAAGAACCTCGAAACCAGCAAAGACTGGCAAACTGCCAATCACAGCTGAATATTTTCTTTCATTTCCTTCAGACCGAGTAAAACCGTGATAAAAACAAATCGTACTGACAAATTCTGCCTCATCTCAATTTTATCGGAATAGTAATTAACTTCAATATATATGGACTCGAAATAACTCGGGATAACCAGGCAAGCGGTTAAAAGAATTGTATAAAAAACGTTAGTTGCATTAAAATTTAAAAAAATACAAAGAAATTTTAAAAAATACAAGAAATGTCGCTATTAAATTTCAGTATTTAAAATTGTTTGTAGGCTTTTGTTTTTAAAAGACGTGCAAGTATTTCTGGGCTTCACATTAGGTTTACCAAGGGGTCATTTTAATCCCTCTGAGAAAACTTAAATTAATTTTCTTCAAGAAAATTATTGCCATATTTTATGAGAATATTTTATTTAATTTTCACTTGAATTTACAAGATGTATAATCGCAAATTTCATCTTTTTTTTTTTTTTCTTTCTTTTTTTTTTTAGTTTCGGAGGAATGCAGTCTACTTTTACCGAAGAAACCTTTCAAATAAATATTATTGTGAATACATACATTTATAAATATGTAACTTGAAATTGATTTTAAATATATAACATCTTGATAGGCAAGCTCATAAATATAAATATAAATGTGGAAATATGTATGTTATTAAAATGTGTGTACATGAGAAGCTATAAAACGAAGCCGAAAATCAGTCAAATAGAAGCGATTGTAGATTGTTAGTAAGAAGACATGGGGGTCAATGTTTTGGTTGAAGATGACGGTAGAGGAATAGATGATCTTGAAGGCCTAGCTTAGAAAACTAAAACCTTTTTAGTGAATAAACGAAGAGGAAGTGCCTTATCATCATACCACACCTCAGCAAACATGTTGAAAATGTAAAAGTTCTTCTATTTTAACTTCTTGTTGTTTTATTCCCACAGATTTAGCAGTTAAAGTGCTGATCCGTATCATAGTCTGTAAAAAAGGAAAAACTATTCAAACTTCGTCCTCGGATTTGCTCAATATACTTTAAGTACAAAACGCTCATCTGTCAGACTCTAAAAATAAAAATCTGAGCACTCACGGTTTCTTCACCGGACCGCAGGTCCTCAATTTTTATGCAGAAAGAGAAGAGAGGCATGCAAGATGTATATATTATGACATTAAGTTTCAAAGAGACCTTTCCCACTAATATTTATCTTGCTCTCGTTGATTACACAGTTGACACATTTTATTAAAGAATTTTAATGATGTTTCTTATGGCACTTGGCATTTAACGAGCCCGCTGTTGCGAAGACTGCGATTTAGGCCTATAGGGTGCGTCTCTTGTTTTAATAGTGCCAACTAGGGCCAAGAGTATGGCTTTGCCATTCACGCGTCACTCATTCGCTTGCTCAACCCCTTTTTGCAGGAGGGCACATTCACACATCTCACCACACCCAAACCGGGACTCGAACTCAGGGCGTCCAAATCACGGGGAAGACGCGCTACCTCTATGCCACTATACCGGTACTTTAACTATTAAACAGATAAATCAAGTAATTTTTTTTCAAATTAAATACCGAAAGGGGCTTTTTTGAAGAAATAGGTATATGCCAACTCGTGCTAAACGTAGTGTTAAGTGAGAATTAAAAGTACGACAGATAATGTAAAATTTAAATATATATTTATTTAACAGTGATAACAAAAAATTAAATTTTAAAAATTCAAAATAAAATACGGTGACGACCTTCTATTAAGTAATCTGATTCTGAAAAACGAGCATGCGAGTCATGTTTCAGACGTCTATGTTTCGAGATAAGAAAGCGGATGAAATTTCCGAAATATTAATCAGTTTTCGAATTGCCTTGAATAGAGCTTTTATGAAACTAAAGTTTTCCCCTCTGAAAAAAAAAAAAAAAAAAAAAAAACCGATTTTTTTTGTGATTTTTATCTAGGAAGCTCAATGCACGTCTTTCAAGATTTAATCATCTGCGGAAATCTGGAAGAAAATATCCGATAGTGATTCAAGATTCTGAAGTCCAGGGGAGAGAAAAAAAAAAACACTTCTCTTACTTTTAAACGATTCCACCGAAGAACCGCCGTGTAAGCGGGTCTGGCGCACGTTAAATAAGTATCGACCAAATGTCCCCCCCCCTCTAGTTTGGAGTGGGATATGCCAGTTCAGGCGTCGTCCTCGTCTTCTGAGTGCGGTTCAAAATGACGAGGTCCGTCCTTAAATAGCACTGCTGTTGCTTTCAAAACGGTACGTTCATATAATTAAACTTAACAAAACTATTCGTAAATGTAAGTCTAGAGCTCTCAGATTTTAATGAGGCTTGGTGACCTGGTGGTAAGATTTTCGGCTTCTGAGCCGCAGGGTTTCAAATTCGAGACCGATGGATTGTTTGACATAATTCATTAAACGGACACAGTTTCCACAAGAACATGAGTTTCCTGAACGCGCTTTTAAGTTTGGCAGACTTATTTTATAGGCATTCAAAAATCGCATTTACTTATATAACTTAATCGCACTTCCATATAACTTAATCGCACTTCCCAAAATAGGACCGTCCAAAAATAGCCCTAATGTTGCTTCAAAACGGAAAGTTAATATAACTAAACTAAACTTATTTCCAAAATGAGGTTAAACGAAACTAAATTATTATGTTACAATATACTTATTGTAGCATATATTTTCTTTTATTTCGGTATCGTTGATAGCTTTATTAACACGAATTTGTATTCCTATTTTTTTGGATTGAGATCCTGTTACAGAAATCTCATGGAAACATAAAGTAACTCTCTCCAAATATATCATTTAAAGGGACTCGGTACCCTGAGAATTTCGGGAAATCGATATATATATTGTTTTTTCCATATTTCATTGTAAAAAAATTTAATCTGGGAAAAAATCTAATCTGGAAGAAAATTTTGAAATCTAAAAGTTTAGATTTATTTTTGAATACTTATTAAAAAGATTTTTATTTTAAAGACTTTTTATTATTTAAACTTATTTTTGAAGAACTTTTTATTATTTTGAAATCTAAATGTTTCAAAATAATCAAATAAGTATTTAATGAGTAGTGGAATTATTTTGTGTAGAAGGAGCAACGCCCGTTTCCAGTGTATACATGAAATGTATTTCATGTGCAAATAGCCAATCATTTTTTTCCTTGCAATAAAAGAACAGCTGTTCGATACTGTAACGATTAAATCTTTCTTTGTTTATAATATTACTGTTTTCGCTTTTCTTTTCGATCGAATTTCTCACTGGTTATTATGATCATTTTCAAAATGATTAAATTTCCTTTGAATTTCAATCAAATGGTCTAGAATTTTTGCTGTGTATTAACAGATATTTGATAAGTGCATTTGCAGATCATTTACTAAATGTTTTGATAAAAAAGAATTTATCGAATTAAAAAGGATTTTTTTTTTAAAAAAATTCTAGTAATTCCGATGTATGATAATGATCATTAATAAATATGATAATAATAATTTGTATATGTAAATATTAGAAAATGTTGAAACATATGGCAGATTCGAAGACGTTGAAAAACACTTTTCATTTTAAATTTCGCTTTCTTCTCTCCCAAAAAAACTTGCATACTTACAAATGGTGCAAACACGCTAAAGTAGCAAAAAAAAAAAAAAAAAAAAAAAAAACCACTCGTCTTATATACTATATTTTGATAGGGAAAATACAATGCTATAAGGATTACATCATAGGGATTTCTGCATATGTGATGCAGGGGAAACACAGGTTAAAAAAAAAACTGTTTGTTTAGGTCAGCAACTTATATCAATCACTCGCAACGTGGGAATCACCGACTAAGCATCTTTACAAAGTTTCTCTTAAATTAATCAAGTAGATAAAGTGGAATCGGAGCAGGGAATAATGTAATATTTTCAGAATGAAGTTACTATGAACTGAAATAAAATTACTTTGTATTTAAATTAGATGTTAAGATATTATTACATATACACTGATGGAAAAAAAAATCCCAACACCAAGAAAAAATTATTGTACAGTAATGAAATTTTACGAATACATTTGTCTAGGTAACATACTTAATTGATTAAAGTTTCAAGATCACATGTAGAGCCATTGGCAAGAAGAGCCATTTCAAATGTGAAATGTTGGTACATTAGTAACCGGTGTAACCGCCAGAATTTTGAATGCAAGCATGCAAACGTGCATGCATTGTGTCGTACAGGTGTCGGATATCAGTTTGTGGGATGGAGTTCCATGCCTGTTGCACTTGGGTGGTTAATGCAGGGACGGTTAATGCTGGTTGTGGATGATGCTGGAGTTGTCGTCCAATGATGTCCCATACGTGCTCGATTGGAGAAAGATCTGGTGATCTAGCAGGCCAAGGCAACATGTCTACACTCTGTAGAGCATGTTGGGTTACAACAGCGGTATGAGGGCGAGCGTTATCCTGTTGGAAAACACCCCCTTGAATGCTGTTCATGAATGGCAGCACAACAGGTTGTATCACTAGACTGACGTACAAATTTGCAGTCAGGGTGCGTGGGATAACCACGATAGTGCTCCTGCTGTCATACAAAATTGCTCCCCTAACCATAACTCCAGGAGTAGGCCCTGTGTTTCTAGGCCGCAGACAGGTCACTAGCAGGCGTTCACCTGGCCTCCTTCTAACCAACAAACGGCTATCACTGCGAAAAAGGCAGAACTGGCTTTCATCAGAAAACACAACAGATATCCACTCCGTCCTCCAATGAGCTCTAGCTTGACACCACTCACGTCGCAAACGGCAGTGGTTTGGAGTCAGTAAAATGCACTGTACAGGGCGTCTAGCTCGGCGCTGTCCTTGAAGTAACCGATTTGTAACAGTTCGTTGTGTCACTGTGGTGCCAACTGCAGCTCGAATTTCAGCTGCAGACGCAGTACGATTAGCCACAGCCAGACGCCGAATACGACGGTCTTCCCCCTCAGTAGTACCACGTGGCCGCCCGGAACCTGGTCTTCTTGAGGCAGTACCTTCCCTTGACCACTGTCGCCAATACTCATGCACAGTGGATTCATTCCTGCCAAGTCTTTCAGCAATATCGCGGAAAGAAAACACACCTTCTCGTAGCCCTACAACACGACCTCATTCAAACTCAGTGAGCTGTTGATAATGGCTTCTTCGACTTCTCAGAGGCATCCTTGACTAACATTAACCCACTACGTCAAATCTCAAGTGTAAATAACGATCACGAACCTTACAGCGCTTATTTAAAGCAAACCTCATTTGCATGTTCATAATGTCGCTACTGGCGCCACACTTACGCGCGTAGCTCGAAATTTGAATCGACGTCATCTTTCAGATGTATAAACACGCCTACCAAATTTCGTTTATGTAGCACAGCTCCTTCCTAGTGTTGGGATTTTTTTTCCATCAGTGTATATTGAATTGATATATTAGGATAAATGCCACATTATTGCTCCGAGAAATAATTTTTTAACTATAATTTTACCGTGAAGAAAGCTTTAAGGCTGTTTTTTCTCTGCTTTTTTTTCCCAAATTTCTGTCTGTTACAAAATATTAAAAGTCAATCATATATTATTGCAACTGCTTGAATTTTTTTTTCTTCTCACTCTTAAATGCATGTTTTTTGGAATTAGGGATGGATAGAAATAGAATTAAGATAGAAATTTAAAAAAAAAAAATTTCTAAGTGGAAAAATCTTATATTTTCTAAAAAATTTTGGAATATTTTAAGCAATTTTTTTTTTTTTTTTAGATACTAATATAGATATCAAAGAACCGATCCCTAATTCTATCAAATACATTGTGAAGTCCATTGAAAAAAATTGTGAGAAAAAAAAATATTGAAAATTGTACGAGAAGTATTTTTTAAGTTGAAGGTTAATATTTTTGAAAAATTTTTAGTATTTAAATATGAAAATTTTGAATCTGAAAATATCTTAGAAATTAAAATTTTTGCCAACTTAGCATCTATCTATCTCAAAATTTGTTGCAAATTGTGATAAAAAAACATTTTGGGTATTGAAGTCTTTCTTGATTATGAAAGTATGGAAATCTTTATTTTTTACTACTGAGTATTTTTTAATAAAAAAATCTTATTTTGTTGTTACTTATGCTCATTAGAAGCCCTCTGACAGTTATCTGTCAATGATTTAAACCGAATGAGTGTCTCTTGTTTTTACACTTGCGCCAACTAAGGCCAAGAGTACGACGCTAGCTACTCATGCTTCACAACCCTTTTTATGGGTCCCTCTGAACTATTATCCTAAGTGATATTACTCACTTCACTGCAGACTTTGTAGCCATGATAGACTTATACGTGAGCCAGCCACCTTCACACACGAAGAGTCTTCGGGGGGGGGGGCGGAGTTCGAAATCCCCAAGGGATGCAAATCCAATGGCTTACCAACCAAGGTATTTCGGCTTTAAAAAAATTAATTTGTACGATATGATAATAAATATTTGCTTGGTTATCGAATAAAAGATTTATACTATCTTCGAGTCATTTTCGAATGCAAATTTTTGTACTGAGTTAAGAACGTAAAACGTTAATTATTTCCCCGTTTGAAATAGCCTGTATTCCAGAACTCTTTCGAAGGGCGATGGAAATTATGTCACTTCTCTGCACCACTACAACATAAACGATTGCATGAATTGGCAGAAATAGTTTACCTGTTGTTTTGTCTGCGTCTTACCTCAGTGTATGAAAAGGTTTCTACTATAATGTCGAAACATCTGTATTGTTTTTCCTTTATGGATTAAACAAGTTCCGGTTAGAAGGCGTTTCTCCAGAATTATTTGTCTTATCCTTTCTGGTGACTTGCGTTAGTTAGAATATCTGATAGATGCATATGCAAGCTTTAAATATCAGCAGATAATAAATAACCTACTACAATCTGAATATTTCCTATTAAATTCGGTTGAAATCTAGTTTAATGTGCTCTTGAGTTTTTCGCCAACATGTTACTCCAAAAAGGCAGGGATAGTAATTTATCTTATTGCTGACATTTACTGCTTTTTTTTTGTTTTGTTAGGTTGTAAAGATGATATTTTGGCTATTTGTCATTGTTTCATGTGAAGGGGCTTATTAATATAGATAACAACTCTAGATTATTCTCACTCATATTTTTGTTTAGACCGTAATTTTAAAGTTTTAAAGGAAACTAATTGGAATATAAAGGGGGGTTATAATTGAACTTCGTTTATTAACAGAATCATTCGACGCAAACGGTGACCGGATTGCAACGAAATTTGGTATGCCGTTATACAGAAAATGTGCTCAAAGAATTTCGAAAGAATTTTTTTTTATTTCCGAAATATTAACTGGAGGGTACCTTTTCCGGAAAAAACATTAATTTGAACACCATAAAGGCACAAAGCAGTTCTTGATCGTGTTAAGGATTATGTAGGGAAAGAGTCTTCTTATGGCCATTCTTATTTGCCTGCAAAATTTCAAATCGATGGACAATGTGTTCAACTGCAGATAGTAACTGATCAGTCAGTCGACCACAGCAAATCTTGTTGATACTGCTACGTTCAGTGGTGGCAGGGTGGTCGGCTGTATGCAAGAAGTAACTGATCAGTTGTGATACTTCGCACACGAAGCGTTATGGAGTTCTTTAAGTTATTCTACGTTGCAACATAATACTATCAACATTACAGTCAAAAACATCGACATAAACATGACATTCCTATATTTCTTGGCAAGCATGCAAATCTTGACATTTTTTCTAAGTACTAACAGCTTTTCCCGGTTTTACATTTTATTACTCGTTTGTTGTTTGGTCGTTTATTAAGTTAAAATTAATGTTTTTCCGAAAAAAGGTACCTTTCGCTAATCATTTTAAAACTTAAAAAAAAAATCTAAATTTGGCGGACGCATTTCATTTATATATCAAATATCGCTGCAACCCGTTCACCCGTTTGCGTTTCATGATGCTGTTTATAGAAGTTTAATTATAACCACCCTGTACTTTAATGCGCCCTTTCATATCGCCAAAGATGCCAAGCTGCCTAAATCAAACCGTAAGTTGGCTTCCAAGGCAAGTAATACTATAATGAAATGTTGTTAGGAAAAATATTTCTCTGACTTTCTTAAGTTGCCATATTATCGACAAACTCTAAGAGCACATTAGACTTCAATCAAGAGGCAAATTATTGCAACTAATGGAAAGTAAATCAATTCAATTCATCTTCTTTGATTGCTTACCTGCTCTTCTCTTCCCTCCCCTTTCATCAGTCGAATGGCTCATAAACCGATGCTTAGTGGAAAATGTTGCATCTGCGTAAGCCTTTTAACATCAAAATGTTTCCTATCTTATGCAGGACTGTAAGTCATGTCGTATCCTTTGCGATGCTTATAGTAAATCCTCGTTATAAGTATTGCAAAAATAGCGATATAATAAATCCGCGTTATAAGTATTGAAACGACTATAATGTGGCCCTTGAGTTTTTCACTAATATGATTACCCAAGCAGATTAGCGGAATAGTTACTCTTAACAACCTTATGCACATTAATGTTCATTTTGTCGATCACCTTGATCAAGTAGATTTCAGCGTAGATTTCTTAAAATTAATTTGGTGCAATTTAGCGCTAAATTATATGAGCCTAAAATTACTACTACTCTTAATTGAGATTTTTATAATATAAAGAATCATAAAATAAAACATAAATTTACGATTACAAATTTTAAGCTATTAAGTGAGAACATTATTTTTAAGTCATTATTTGTCTTAATTAATCTAAGTCATT
>JAPMOQ010016726.1:1446497-1467388 GCA_026543055.1 Argiope trifasciata
ATATATATATATATATAGTTATGTATATATGATAAATTATTTACCAATAAATTTTTAAACATATCAATTGATACAGAATTTTGAAAACAATGTTTTTGTGAACCCCAGCTGCTATTTTCTAATTTCTGAGATCATAAAACAGTTTCATAATGGATTCATCTTAGAACAGGAGTCAAATAATTTCAATATCTCCTACTTAAGTATGAATAAAGTGATATTTTCACATCGGGGAAAAAGAGAAAATATTTTTATCAAAACTATTATTAAATGAGAGCGTAGGTTTTTAAGCATGTTATAAAAATTAAATTATTTAATTTCCTCCGGAAATAATTTTAAGTTCCATGAAAATAACAGTTATGACGTCATAGTTCTACGTTAAAACTACTTTTTAAAAACGCACCTAGTGCCAAACAAACGTACTTAATAATAAAGCAATACTGGTAAAAGCAGGTCAACCTTTTAAAACCGCATCTGTTTGTAAAGAAGCCTACATAATAATAATGCATCAGTTACAAAAATATGCCATTAAATGTTGTTGATGCATATCGATATTTATGCTTTATTCATTGCCTACGCGATTTCGTGCTTCAGTTATTTGTTGCCTAGAATTATTCAAAACCTCCTAACGAAAATAGGATAATGTTGTCACATGATAAAAGAACCCAATCATTTCTTATTTTATTATCTTATTCATTTAGCTAAAGTATTCATAAATTTCTTTTATTGTATTTACAGAATATCCAAGACAAGGGGCAGTGTGGAATTTGCGTCAGAGAGCGTGAACGGGACGTTCTACTTTCAAATTGTGCGGTAGCTGAAGCTTATCCGGAGCAGTTGCTCCACCCCTGGAGTCAGTGACATCCGATTACGAAGACGGATAGGGTGATTCCGACCGAAAGAATATTAATAATACAAAGTGAGATGACTATTCGGTGGATTCAAGTAGTGATATTTTAATTTATTATCTTTCCCTGGAATTTTTATTCAACTTGTCACGGAATGAAATCTTGTAATTCACGGGTTCTGTTTGGACTACATTTCATATCCAAGCACATAAAATACTAGGATAGTTCAATGCGGAATCAGGTTCTCAATTCAGGTTCTAGCTCTTCATCAACTACCACCAAGATAAACCCGCGTTTCGACGAGCTGTGCATCCTCAGACATGACACATTTTAACCTATTTCCCTTTTCTTGCGGTTTCCCGGGCCCTTTGATATCTGTGGAAGCGATTCTGATTCCCTTTCAAATTGTCGATAAAATGGACAGACTTCAAAGAACCCCAGAAAACCGCAGGAGGTGAGAAATGGAGGAAAGTGTGCCATGTCTGCTGCCCTCAAATCGTCAGAACGCGGTTTTAAAAATTCAATTAGCACTTGGGATATAGTGCCTTAATTTAGAATTGATAGCATGTGTCCCGTTTTGAAGCTACATTAGTTATGAATAGGATCTCGTAACTTTGAATTTCATTTAAGAAATTGTGACTATGACTACGAAAATCTGTTCAAATTTCACTACAGTTTGAGGACTTCCTTCTGATGTATTTATCGTGAATAGACTCATGAAATGGGAGAAATTTATGTTGAAATGAATGGGACAAAATGCCCATTCAGATCAGTGTCTAGGGTTACTGATTAAAGAGAAGAGGCTTTTAAATAAAAATCGTTACATTTATTTATGACAAAAACTATTTAAAAGAAAAGACATTCACAATTATGACAGGATAAGCTGTTTACATTGGATATAAAAGTATAATACTTAGATGACACCAAGGGTGAAGCCTAACTAAATATCCCGTGGTAAAAATATGTGCTATCTTAGCGTATTAAACAATCATGATATCGAAACGAATGCCCCACTCTCTCCCTGTCTGAAGAGCGAATGCCCACAGCTCACTTTTCTAAGACTTGACGTTACGCGTCTTAGACTTTGGATCTATGGTGCTTTAGTAGAATCCATGGTGCCGTCTATTACAATAAAATAAAACTAAATGTGGAATGGTAATGGCTGCTAATTAAATCTCTACATATATGTGGAGTCAAGTTCGAGTCTGCGACCCTCTAGACCTTCATCGACTGCCACAAGGCTAAAGAATCCAGTTCGGAGCATAACAGAGGCAGGATGCCATTCAGGTACTTATTGCTATGATTACTTTTAGTGTGGAAGTGAATGATAATATGATCTCGTTTAACGATTATGATTCATTTTTCAAATTTGCTTGTAATTCGAAACACTCAGTAAACAAACAAAAAAAAATTCTATAGCAATCCATGTAAAGTCATAAGTTATTGACTGACCCTACGACTCTCCAAAACGCACACATATGAACTTGAATGACTTTACCGCTGCGACAGCAATACTAGCGGGAACTGTGGTTGAGTCTTGATGGCCTTTCCGGCCACAGCACAATCTTTACCGTCATCGATTGGGGGCAACAGACCCACCTTTTCGTGTACTGATAGAGGTGGCGAGAGCCAACCATCATGCCGGAAGCTTCTCATCCTCAATTACGAAATGACCCTCCAGGGGATGTAATTCATATTAAAGAGTACAATGAGTACCAATCTGAAAAAAATAGTCAAACAAATAATTGTTTAATTTATTAATTATAAGCAAATTTTTCTCAAAAAAAAATTTTTTTTTTAAATGCATGGAGACATTGTTTTAGTCTGCGTTTCAAAATTTGGCGAAAATGAAATACAACTTTACAATACAAATGAAGTACAGCTTTACAATACAACAGTCGAATTCTTTTTCGATTCGCAAATTTTTATTTATAAAAAAAAGATATTTCAATTATCTCTTTTTTACAAAAATAATTCGGATATTAATATGATTTTTTTACATGTTAATTTCTTCTGCATAAATAGTAATTTGAAAAGTATAAATAGTAATTTGTTCCTGCCTTCATTAAGGTATATTAATGTTCTGTTGTTCATTCTATAAGTATATTAATTAGTTTCCCCCCCACACCAAGTTAAATTTTACTTGGATTATTTCCTTTTTATTTAAACATGAAAAAGAAAAATCGATGTTTCAATCGCAATTTATCCGTAGTGTATCTGATTATAAAGGTATCCCATTTAGCATATCTTCTTAAGAACTAAAAACCCCTATTATGTATTTTTTTTTTTCCATTTATATGTAATGGGGAAGTTTCAAAAAAGAATTTTTCTGACATATTTCTTTCAATAAAATTAATCAATATTTAAAAAGGATAGTCTGAAGGATTTGTTTCTAACTGAATAAAAACGTTAAAAATCATAACTGTTCTGTTAAATTCTGAATACCTGGTCACCTTTCCATTAATCTAGCAAAAACGAGAATTTCTTCAATGGAAATTATTAAAAAATTTCAAAGAAATCACAATATTGAAAATTTTTCATTAAATCCGAAATGATTTCATTTTGATTTAATGAACAAAAATTATATCAAAATAAAGCAATCCAAATTTTTTTTTTTTTTTTTTTTTTTTTTGTTTGGAACATCAGTCTTTTTACTTTTAAGGTTAATTGAACGAATATTCTAAAGGATGCTCCTGCTGAACGGTTAAAGTTAGGAAGAAGAAATCATAAAAAGTGTAATTTTGTTAAAGATATTTTGTCTATCGTTTCACTATTTCTAAATAATTATATTAAATATAAATAATTAAATATAATTTTAAAAAAATCACTCTAAATGTAAATAACAATTTTTCAAACGCGACTTCTTGACATTTGGAATAAATTTTAGAGTAATAATAATCTTGTTTATATGCACGAATGTAACATGCATATTTTGACACGATGCATTATAGAAAAGTATATGAAAGTTAAAATTCTTTCATGTCTTTTTAAGACCGTATCATCTGTATCAGTGAATAATAAATACAATTATTTTGCAAATGTTACATTTATTTTTTATAAAAAGTATGATATATTTATATAATTTATAAATTTGGGAAGGAAGGAATTTTATATGAGATTTCAAACGAATAATAACAACAAATAATTTCATAAACTATTTCATTTCCTTTTCTCTACCCTTTTGATGATATATTTATCTAATTTATATGTATAAGCATGATTTTTTTAATCTAATTTATAAATTTGGGAAGGAAAAAATTTTATACGAGGTTTCAAACGAATAACAACAAAATAATTTCATAAACTATTTCGTTTCCTTTTCTCTACCCTTTTGATGATGTATTTATCTAATTTAAATGTATAAGCATGACATATTTATCTAATTTATATGTATAAGCATGATATATTTATCTAATTTATATGTATAACCATGATATATTTATCTAATTTATAAATTTGGGAAGGAAGAAATTTTATACGATGTTTCAAACGAATAATAACAACAAATAATTTCATAAACTATTTCGTTTCCTTTTCTCAACCTTTTGATGATGTATTTATCTAATTTATATGTATAACCATGATATACTTATCTAATTTATAAATTTAGGAAGGAAGAAATTTTATACGAGGTTTCAAACGAATAATAACTACAAAATAATTTCATAAACTATTTCGTTTCGTTTTCTCTACCCTTTTGATCTTTTATCATTATGTGATTCATTAAATATTGAAATTTTCCGAAATTTTCACTCCTTATATATGGAATTTTTCAGATTGTAAATAATTTTTACGGTTCTATCCGCTTAAAAAATTTTTTTCTCTCCCTACTTTTGAATGAAATTTTTATTGAAACGAAATAACAATAAAAATAAATAAATATGAAATATTCTTTGGACATTTCATCACAAATACACTATATCGTAAACTCGTTTATTCGAAACAAAGAAAAGTAAATCGGAATAAATCGATTCGAAAACTTTCGAAACGATTCTTTAGAAAATCAAAAACCCTCTTCTCGCTGGCAGCCAATGGAGTAAACGGAATCCGCCCGCTCGAAAAGGAAATGCAGCGATTACTTCCTCTGTGTTTGAGGAGCATTCTAGAGTCATCGTCATCATCAGCATCGACGTCACAACCGCCACGTGGAGATATTTTCCCGCCGAAATGAACCACGGGAGATGCGGGCAACTTGGCGAGCATCTCATTTGGCGCGATACGACTTCCTGATGGTGGGATTCTAAAGATACGAGCTTCGCTGTTTTAAAAAGCGAAAAAAGAATGGACTCTAATTCGGAATCAATTTTATTCATCGGAACGTAGCGTGAAAATTATGATTTCTAATTTTTTTTTTAAATTTCCTTCTACTTTTAGATTACTGTGATTTCAACATTAGTATGTTGAATTAGTAGTTAATGTTGCCTAAACGTATGCATGGCATACGTTTAGGCAACATTAATTTTATCGATTGGGTTGTATTTTAAGCAATTATTATTTGCTTTTATGTTTTAGAATTAATTGTAAAGCAGATTTATTTATTTTTTCACAGCATAAAATTTTCTTCGGTTTTAATTATTTTGATTCAGAAAACGAAGAACTAATTATTATTTTGGACTTTTTATAGTGGAGATGAACTTAATAAAAATTTGTGAGATATTGTTCCTTGTATGGCGCCTGAATATTTTAAACATTTTGAAATTAAATTTTCCTTTTTTTTTTTTCTATTCCTACAATTAGTTCACACGCTCCTTATATTTATTTATTTTGTTCAAATTTTCAGTCGATAGTAAAAAACTTTTTATTCATCCACTCGAGTTCATATACATTTTTTCTAACTTTTAATGAATGACACTCAATGTTAATACAGTTTTTTTTCCTCAAATATAAATTCATTAATATAATTCAATTAATTTTTAATACTTTAAATAAAGTTTTAGCAGTTTGCAATGAACAATGGCAGCAGCTCGATCGGTAAAAATATGAGGTTTTCAGTATTTTTCGTCTGAAAGTGAAGAATGCGAGCTCATTTCTTGCGAAAATCATTCATTGTTTGATAATTATTTGATAAAAAGTAACTAAAAAGATTTCTTTGTTGACCTAAGTAAGAATTAAATTTAAAAAAAATATTTTACTTATACTTACATTTTTCTAAACAGTACAATTCATTTTTTAATTCCTTTTATTCACAACTTGTAGAGCCTAATTATCAAGTAAACAAATTAGATAATTATTCTTTTTATCTTGTTTTACAAGAGCCATGCACGAGAATTGATTGAGATTAAAATCAATGCAAAGGCATTATTCTTGTGATTTTTTTTCGTGTTTCCTGGTCATTATAAACCATTCCTTCTTTTCTTACAAATATTGTATTATCATGATTTGAAAATGCTCAAAACGTTTGTATCAATTTTATTCAAAATCACTTTTAAACTAATTCTCAAGATGATGATTTGCAATCAAAAGTTATATATTATTAAGCACAACACAACAATTATTTGTTACTTGAAAACACCCAATAGAAAATTGTATTACAACTAATAAAAGTTATCTAATTTTGAAAATTAAGGAGAGGAAAAGAGGCTCCTGAAATTCGCTTTACCTTAGAGTCCTTGAGGAGTCCGTAGTATTGTATCAGCCGACTCTATGGATTCTCCTCCGGCTGATATATGGCCGTCCCAAAATTGTATTAGGAATACAACTTATCCATTGTATAAGTAAATACAATAAAAAAGTATCGAAGTTGTAAAGTTATTCATTGATATTTTAGTCACTTTTCCTTCAAGTAAGGGGGTGGGAATTGTAAAATTAAAAAAATAAAAAGAACGTATGGTTTTGTTAGATGTACCATATTCAGAACTCTGCTAAGTTCTGCTTGCTAAATAAATAGGCTGAATCGCCACGCATTACATTATCCGTATTTCTAATGTGACGAATGTGCATTAACAAAGTATATTCCATTTTATTACATGGTTTATGATGGAAAAAAAGGGGCAGACGACTACACACTATCACAGACGTTAGAAATGGGTTTAAAATAATTTTTCGGCTTAAATTATGAAAAAAATTCACATAAAAAATAATGATTAATAAGCAAAAAAATATTAAAAACATTGCATTGGAGAATTTGTCATTTAAATAAATATGAAATATGTTAACGCGTACATTTTAATCTTGTGTTTTTATCACTATTTATCCAGCCCTAGCTGGCACCTGGCGCGTTGCTGCTGCAGAAGAAATAATATTGGAAATATCGTTTGAAATTTAAAATGACTGTCTTGTTTAATAAGGAATGGTAGAAAGAATAATATTTATTTTCGTGTCGGAAATGAATATATTCATTGAAATTGACTGATATATTAAAGGAGAAGCACTAACAATATTAATTCTATTTTGTTAAAGACTTTATTATTCAAAACTTTAGGGTTGGCAATATATAAATGTGTGTGTGCGCATGCGCGTGTGTGTTTCCATCTTCAGCAGAAACGAATAAATGCAAGTAATAAGTATTCAAAACTTCATCGCAACCGGATGAGCAGTACGGTAGCACATAAGAAACATAAGACAAACATTCATTTTTATTTACATAGATTTGCAGGCATTTTTATAAATTGGGGTTTCTCACGAGCTTCATATTTGAAAGCAATAAAACAAAAGTTAATTAATAAAAGTATAAATTAATTAAAAATATCGAATTCTAATTTTTTTTAAATATGAAGGAAATGGCATTTGTACATTTGTATTTTTTTAACCATAGCCTTTAGGATCACTTATTGATTTGAAGCAATCGAGTAATTTATTAATGGCAGTAGGGCTTGGCTTTATCTTTATAAACAATTACTTTCGCTAGAAATAACTTTCATTTTATTGTTCATTTTGTAGTTAAAATTAATTCTATATTCGTTACAATTTTTATTAACCCATTTATGCCTACTATTCCATTTTTGGAACACCCCTCACATAAAAGTTATTTTTATTATATTTTTTTTTACCTAACATAAAGAAATTTCATGCAAAAATTCCAATTTTTTAGCCTTTGGCATCAATGGGTTAAAAATTATAATTAATATTGCATATCAAGTAAATTAATCAACATTTTATTAGAAAATTTAAAATTTAAACCAAAAGTCCAGTGGTGTGTAAGTTAGAAAACTCTCAACGCTACATTGCTCAAACCGCTTTCATCCCTCCTTATCAGGTAAAATTATGCAAGTATTTGCAACTCATTCAACACCGATCCGTAATCCATTTCGTCTCCCAACTCATTAAAAAGATAAGGTCAAACGCCAGAAAGGAAAAACCGTCAAGATAAAAAAACAAAGAATAGAGGAGTCAGAGAACTCGGAAACCGTCACATTTTGCGTGCTCTCTTTCCTGACCGATGCTTTTCCTTATCAGATGTGTGGGGGAGGAAAGGGGGGAAGAAAGAAAAAAAGGGGAAAAAAATAATTCCCTGTCTTGTCGTAGATTGCTTATATAAACTGCGTTTATTTTAAGACCATTCATATCTTTCCATTGCGTAACAGCAGGGGTTATATTTGTTGTTGCTTGTGAAGTAAGAAATCGAACCGCGATGGATTCTGCAAGTGTTTGTGTTTGCTGGGTGGTTATAATTAAAGTTCTGCTTTGAAATGGTCATCAAAGTAAGCCTACTGGACCAAATGTAATCAAACTCGATAATAGTTTAAAGAAAGAATTTCTTTTCCTCCAGAAAAAAAAAAGTTCATAAGTTCATAACCGGGGATGGGAGGGAAGTGACCCTGTATGCAATATTGACATACAATATGACAAGAAGGTATCTGTTTAAATTGTGTTTATTGGCTTCTGAAATCTATATATAAATAAAAATGAATGTTTGTCTTATGCGATGCCGTACCGCTCATCCGATTGCGATGAAACTTTGAATTCTTATTACTTGCACTTATTTGTGTCTGCTGAAGATGGAAATACAACACATGTTACCAACCCTGAAGTCTTGAAAAATAAAGTTTAAAAAAAAAATAATAAATATTATTTAAGCTTCTCCTTTATATATCATTCAATTTCAGTGAATGTATTAATTTCCGACACGAAAATAAATGTTAATCTTCCCATCATCCCTACTTAAACAAGACAGTTATTTTAAATTGAAAACGATATTTTCAAAATTATTTCTTCTGCGGCAGCAACGCTCCGAGTACCAGCTAGTGTTGTATAAAGCATGTTCCGTCATTTTCTGAAACCGAGTTAAATGTGTGACTGCATGCTCAGCAGCAATTCTAAGCATATCAGGAGGAATGTTACACACATGCAGGACCCGATTTAGCCTAATTGGGACATGGGGCAAAAAATTCTTTTGTCTCTCCCTTTCACTCATCCTATGCTTCACTACTTCAGTAATGAAGAACCGAACTTTATGGGGTATTTAAATTTTGCACATCATTACAGATTTGGGGGTCCTCCTCTGATGTGGGGGGAGGGGCAGCTGCCCCTGTCTTAGTCAAACTCGGCTCATATATCGGTGTATCGCATCTTTCACTTCCGTCAAATTGTTAGCATTATCTCCATTAACACTGCTTTCTGAAATAAGTCATATCACTGGCATCCAACACGCCACGAAAGAAGACGGAAAAATTACAAAATGAAGGAACCTTATAAATAAAAATCTAAAACAGACCTGTCGTTTCAATTTGATATAATAATTGTTCAATACGTTCTATTGCTCCTGAACTAGAGAATAAGTAATATGGTTTTTTTTAGATTTATTTTATACTAGCCACCTTTGGCGACCAGCTGGTACGCCATGAGTAATGGGTTCTAAAATTTTTAATTAAATCACATATTCATTAGCCTTGAAGTAACACCGGGCATTCATTGGCCTGAAATTAAAATTTTCTTTAAAATGATGGACTGAAAGTTCTAAAAGAAAGCGTTTTCCTAATAATATTCTTTAATTTTATAAATCAGTCAGTTTTATGGATTGATTTAGTAGACTGATTGATGTAGCAACTTTTATTTCAAATATTATTAAAATTTTTTTTGTAAAATATATCTTACAGGGCAAAGTATGAAGAAATCTGAAACTCATTATTCATAAATACATTGTTTGACTCAAATAACCTAAAATGTAATTATTTACTTCATTTAGATCAAATTAATAGTATTAAACAATATATATGCCTATTAATAATATTTTACAAATTGGCCATTGGAAAGGAATTGGAATGCATATCCTGTATAAATTCAATCCTGTATAAATAAAGATAATTGATTCAATTAATGATTTAAATATTGCAAAAGATCATAGAATCCTTTGCCATGCATTTTTTAAAGAAAATATCACATTTTATATTTCTTTTATTTTATTTAGTTACGTGCTAATAGTTGCATTTCTTCAGATTTAATTTGCAATGATAGTTTTTTTTTTAATTTGAACTTCTGTCAAAATGGTGGCAACACGGTGATAAAACCTAATTTTTTCCCTTTGACGTACTCTTCCAGATTTTAAAGAAACCTGAGCTTTGCATCTATTTTTTTTAGAAACTATCACATTTTATAATGAAAAAAAAATATTGAATTAATGATACAGATATTGCAAACGATAATAGAAATATGCCATTAAGTCGGGATTCCAATGCATATCCTGTCTAAATTTGATCAGGTTTACCGTAAAGAAGATTTATTGAATTAATTATTTAGATATTGCAAACGATCATAGAATCCTTTGCATTTATTTTTTTTTTGAAAATATCACTTTTTATATTTATGTTATTTTATCCAGTCCCGTGCTGAAAGTTGTATTTCTTTAGATTTGATTTGCGATGATAGTTTTTTTTTATTCGAACTTCCGGCATTCTTTTATTTTATCCAGTCACGTGATAAAAACAGGGTTAAAATATTTCTTTTAAAATTCGTTAAAAATAGAAGCTTAAATTATAAATTAAAAAAACTTATACCGTTAGAAAGCTAATTTTTTCATCTTGAAATTGGTATAAAAATCATGTTTGTGCAATGATATTTTCGGAAGTTATAGTGGGAAAACGTTGAAATTTCGCTTAAATTTTAATTAATTCAAACTGTAATTAAAAATTTTCAAAAAGGGCTCCGAGGTGCACATTCCCGACCTCCAAGGTATACATGTACCAAATTTGGTAGCTGTAGGTCTAACGGTCTGGCCTGTAGAGCGCCAACGCACGCACACACACACACACACATTGAGCTTTATTAGAAGTATAGATTTCTTTCATTTTTGCATAGTATTAAAAAAAATTGAAAATTTCATGTTGTTTATAACCCTATTTTTTCTCCAAATCTTTTTATGTAGAAATTCAGAAATTGCAACTATTTTAGAACGTTTTTCAAAAACTTTATTTCAAGGGAATTACATACCTTCAGACTGCTTTTAACTCAAAATATTTATTTCTGGAACGAATCAATGCAGCATGATGATTTTTCAGGTTAGTGTTATTTTCATCTGACTTGATTATATCAGTCGAAGTATTCTGTGAGCAAAATATTAACATCATGCAATTTACATAAACAACAACAACAACAACAAAAAACAGTCCGTGTTTAGAAACATTTTCAAGCTTAATTTGTTACTAAACTGAAAAGTTTTGTTAATTTAAATTTATAAAAAATATAATTAAATTTATAAAAAATTAATATTCCTTAAATAATACGAGAAATCTTACAAATATTTTCGATGATTATTATCAATTTTGTTATCTTCTTGCAATCTTCTTCTAAGATTACTTGAAGTTCCGAAGAACTCTTTTAGAAATTTCAATTGCTTTTTAATTGAAATTTTAAAAAAAAATTAAAAATTTCTAAGACATTAATTTTCCTTAGTTTTAAGGGAAATCTTACAATATTGTTGTTGATTATTATCAACTTTATTATATTCTTGCAATCTTCTTCAAAATTACTTGAAGTTTCAAAAAACATTTTTTCTAGAAATTTCCATTTTTTTAAAAAATTAAGCATAAGTCAAAATCAAATTTATAAAAATCTAATCAAATTTGTTTTGCTAGTGTATACATGCTAAGTAATAGCCTGCCAAATTTGGCAGCTTTAGGCCCAGCCATGTGTCCTATTGTGCGTTTTAACTGATTTTTACAGCATGCAATATACAGGAAATACACTAGTCTAAAATCACTGTATTAAGAAAACAATTATAAAAGAGTTGAATTTGACTGCTTTTACTTTGAAACTCTTTATCAAATTCCTGTATCGCCAAAATTTTATTTTACTATTTGGGCATTCTCTTTCAAATAGCACTAGATGTCCGAAAACTCGGGTAAAATATAAACGTTCATCAGAGCGACAATATGCTCATATCAAGAAGAATGAGTTTTTTTACTGCTGTTTGTCGCCATTCAGGCGATCTGCCTAAACATCTGGTAACCCCACATGGCTTTGAGAGTGTTCACTACACTATTATTGCTTTGGAGGGAAATAATGCCGTGTGCGCATGTTCAATCCTGTTTACCTTTGACTGTACCGCTGCGGCATCGGACATTCAATTTATGTCGTGGGAACGCCACTCCAGGGTGGCGGGAATTGATGCGATTGCGAAATTTCTGTTTGAGTTAAGAGCACCTCCAGACCATATTTACTTTGGGTAGGAAATAATAAAGGCGATTAAATTATTTTGAAGGGCTTTTTACTCTCTTTGAGTTGTGATCCTAGAAAGCCGTGGCGTCATAAATGCTGCCTGAAACAGTGGCGTAGTTACGGGGGCTCAAAGGGATATTGATGTTCTGAATGTTGGTTTAGGGGAGAGAGGGGGAGGAATACCATAGAAATGAAATAGCGGCAATTATGATTATTTCTGAATTCAAATATGAGGAGGATGTTGAAAATAATAACATATTTTCACCCTAGTAGAATAAAATGCCCCATTTCAATATTGTGATAATTTCACCAAATTGTACGATATTCAGAATATTGAAATGCCCCATTTCAATATTGTGATAACTTCACCAAATTGTACGATATTCAGAATATTGAAATGCCCCATTTCAATATTGTGATAATTTCACCAAATTGTACGATATTCAGAATATTGAAATGCCCCATTTCAAAATTGTGATGACTTCACCAAATTGTACGATATTCAGAATATTGAAATGCCCCATTTCAAAATTGTGATAACTTCACCATATTGTACAATATTCAGAATATTGAAATGCCCCATTTCAAAATAGTGATAACTTCACCATATTGTACGATATTCAGAATATTGAAACGCCCCATTTCAATATTGTAATAGCGGTATTCAGAATATTGAAATGCTCCATTTCAATATTGTGATAACGATATTCAGATTATTGAATAGGGTCTTTAACGACCAGCTGGTTCGCTAATCTTCACGCTCGTTACAATTTAAAAAATTAAATATCTTATGTAACTCCTACTTTAGCTTCTTCCCAAAATTTTTTAAAGTTTCTAATTTGGATAGCCATATAATTCACTCACAACATTATAAAGGGCTTCAGCCATAACATTATATGTATCCATCTAATTTTCTGAGGGGGGTGCCAGTTCAGGCGTCGTCCTCGTCTTCTGACCGTGGTTCAAATTTACGAGGTCCGTCCCCAAATAGCCCTAGTGTTGCTTTAAACGGGACGTTAATATAACTAAACTAAACTAAACTAATCTAATTTTCTGTAGAATGTATGCTTCAAATTAAAGTGGAAATAATTAATCTGCCATAATATAAAAATATTTTTTTACAGAAAAAAGCCCACGTGCATGTGAAAATTATAAAAATAAAAGATTATAATAGAATAGTAACAATTATGATGATGATGATGAAAACTTAAAGAGTTGGACAGTTAAAATCAGGTGCATAATTATATCATCCCACATATAAATCCGTATCCAATTTTGTACCGTGTTATTTGGTTGACACTTTGTATATTCGCTACTCGATAACTCAGATAAATTCAGCATTTTAGACATTTGAATGGTATGAATTTGATATGGGATTATATAATTGAAATTGAGATCTGTATCCTATTTTGGACTTATCTCGCAATCCATTGAAAGGATACCTCCGAAATTGCATCCTCGGTTTTTCTTCATTATCTTATGAAACACAAAACTAGGGTATTATGTTACACACCCGGAAATTGACAGGGTGGGGTACTTACGCAATATAATGTAACCATGCATGCTTTGTCGAATACCTGCTCCCTCCCCAACCCTCGTGAGTCATTCAAAGGACGAAGACACCGTGCGAAAGGATGGTGCTATATTCCTAAAAAGTACGAGGAAGATTTGAGTGTGTGTGTAAGTGAGTTTGGAGGTCGAAAGACCCTAAAAGGTTTGCACCATTTAACCCTTTATTTACTGAAGGTACTTGAAAGTACCCTTTGAATCTAGCTTATATCTTTACTATATGACTATTTTTGCAGATGGTATTCTAAAGAACACGGATAATGTAACCCAAATAACATGAAGTTAATATAAGATAAAAGTAGGAATTAAAAATATTTAATTAATTAAGACATTTCTGTTAATTGCATTTTTTTCTTGGGTTCTCTGGGATTCTTCTGCAAAGGAAACTAAACTATTGGTGCAAAAACGAAGTTGGAAAAATTGATGGCAGCATAACTCGGTAAAAAAAGGGTTAAAATGGTATCTGACTGGGACCATTCCAGTAAATAAAGATGAATTTTTCAGGGGAGGATGTTATGATATTTCTCCATTTTCCTAATCGCCTCTGGTGACCAGTGTGACTCCTCTGGAATATCGCTTACATTTAATTTCAGGTAAGTAATTTAGGTATTTTTTATGACCATAGTCTCGTCAAACTGTCTGACCAACTGATGGCATACTGTCTTTATTATAAGATATAAAGATAAGTTTCCCTATTTTGAAGCATTTACAATTAAAACTAAGAAATGGATGAAAGCATAAAGAGATTAGTTAAGTGGTTGCAATGAAAAACATTTTTTTCAAAGAAAAAGTCACCGATATCTGTACCTATAATAAAGCTCAATAAGACTGTGTGTGTGTTGGCACTTTACAGGCCAGACCATTGGACCTACAGCTACCAAATTTGGCATGTGCATACCTTGGACACCGAGAATGTGCACCTCGGGCTGAGTTTTTCTAATTTTTAATTAGAGTTTAAATTAACTAAAAATTAAGCCAAATTTTGGCGTTTTTCAGCTGTAATTTCTGAAAATATTATCGCACAAACATGATTTTTGCATCAAGTTGAAAGATAAAAATTAGCCTTCTAATTATATCAGTGTTTTAACGCATAACTTAAGCTTATATTTTTAACCAAATTTTAAAGGAATATTTAAATTATTTTTTTAACAATATATTTCGGACAAAACAATAAAATTCAATCTGCTCGAGCACGTCAAAGGGAAAAAAATTAGCTTCTATCAATCTGTTGTCATCATATTGACGGAAGTTCAAATTTTAAAAAATCAACTATTATTGCAAATTAAATCTTTAAAAAAAAATGTAACTTTCAGCAATAAAATAAAATAAATAATTCTGGATAAAATAAAATAAATAATTCCACAACAGTTGATTGTTAATATTTATCAGGATATATAGTACAATGAACAAATAATCGTAAGGCTTCTATAATAATAATAATGTTACGTGACTATCGAAGTTTGAAGTTTAAATGAAGTTAAATGATTTGACTAAAACGTTAGGGCCACGGTGGCTTGGTGATAAGGTCTCGGTTTCAGGTTCGATTGCACCGAAGAACCGTCCTGTGTGTGAGGTCTCTTGTATGTTAAATACGTCAGGCCAAACTTCCTCCCGCAAGTGTGGTGAGGTATGGAGAGGGGGTTACCTGTTCAGGTGTCTCCTCGTCTTCTGACCGTGGTTCAAAATGACGAGGTCCGTCCCAACGTAGCCCTAGTGTTACAACGTTAATATAACAACTAAACTGACTGATGTCATAAAGAGAACAAGGTACTATTTAACTGAAAATTTTAGAACGTATTACTCTCGACGAACCAGCTGGTCACTAAAAGTGGTTATTTGTGAATATAGAAGGTCATCACGCTGATAAAATTGCGCTGCTGCACTATATTAATAATTAATTTCTTAATGTTTGTTTTATAGTTTCTTTATATGCATTTTCTTATGGCTCGAACGAATAAAATTTTACTCAATCTATTTTCTGAGCCTACATATAATCATTTATCCGTTTTCGGTTCCGGCAGCTTCAAGATATCTTCTGCCGGCGCCAATCGGCGCTATTTTTTCCCTTCATTAATATTCCCTTTTTTATTTCATTCCTTTCATGTAGTTTCAGCTGAAGTGATTTCTAAATAGCGAAAGTTATCTTTTTACCACCCTGTGTTTTGATTAGGAATGGGCGATGACGGGAAATTTATCATAGCGATATATCGTACAATACATATCGATATTTTTCGATATATCGTGATATCTTTATTTATTTATAATTATTATAAGTTACAAATAACTTCACTTAACATATTGACTGGTCAGAGCAACTTCAAATAAAATAAAGACCCGATTTATATAATAAAAATATTTGCTTTTTTAAGTAGAAGTGGAAAGTAGTTCTATTAAAATTCCTTTAATAAAATGTGTCAATGTGAAATTGGTATAACGTTTTTTTTTTTTTTTTTTTAAATACAAGTATGGTTGAGTGTGAAAATGCGAGCTGCGAATAAAATTGCGGATTCAATATGAATGAATCCTTTTTGCTTTTATTTCTGAAGGAGAATATTTAGTGATTAAACAAAGGGCAACCTACAACCATCTGATAACCGCAATTATTTTTCCATAATGGTGTCATTCAGTTAGGGAGCAGAAGAGAGTTTATTTTAAAATGACAGGCTTTAAAAAAGTGTTATTATACATTAGAATATGACAGTATTTATTGAAATATCAATGAAAATTCTGTGAGAAGGACAATAAAAATGAAAAGCAATAAAAATAAACACTAACAGGTAAATCAAAACGGAATTGAAAGCTAAAATTTATTGCGAATATTGATTTCTGTCACGCGAATCTTCGTGAACTTTTATTCAAGATCATGATTTCGATTAATCTATATTTTTGGAAAACTGACATTAAAAATTCATGATTTTTTTTTCGATAAATCTAAAATCACCGCAACCTTAGTTTTGATTAATACAGTTTTTTTTTATTGTTCCTTTACAAATGACATCCTTAATTTACCTCAACCTAACGAAACAAAATTGCTGCTTTTTTCATGTTATACTGTTTATAGGTTGTATCTGATCTCCCCCTTGTTGGTTAATGGCAGTTGGGGCACGTTAAATAGGTCGTGACTGCAAAGTCCTCCAAGTTCCCATGACAAATTATACCTCTGGGAGTATTGAATCAGGGATGAGTCGGTCTCCGATTTGGATCTCAATTCTGACTTGCGGATGGAGGAATGAGTTTGATCGTCCCCTGAAAAGGGTTGTGTCTTGTGTGTTCGAGCAAAGTTGTACTTTCACCTTAACGGTGCTCGTTAACAACGAAAGGCGCACACTTCTGCCTTACTTCGAAAGAGCTCCGCTCATTCGGCTTGGTATGACCAAGTGGCATTAGACCGACCCGATCTGACAGCTCGGGGGGGCACCTCATAATTGAGGATGAGGTGCTTCCGACAGGATGGTTGGTTCTCTTCAACAAGTTGGGTACACAAAAGGGTGGGAGATCTGACTCCTCCCATCGAAGACGGGACGTACTTCCATCTGGGAGGGATGTACCGTGGCCGGTGATGGCCATTAGGTATCAGCCACAGCTCCTGCCAGTGTTGCTGTAGCGGCGGTCCGGTAAGTCAGTATTTATTTGTCTTTAGTCGGGGTCGGAGAGTCAGTAATACGACTTACTAGCAATTACCCGTGACTCTGTTCGGTGGAAATTTTGATATATATGTAAGAAAAACTATCAAATAATGATAAATAAAAAAAAATTAAAATAGCCTAAAAACGATACATTTAAAAGTGTAAGCATGTACGAAAAATATATAGCATAAATACAATTTAATAACAAAAACACATAACTAACGTAAAAACAATTTATTTACATTGTTTACCCAAAATAAAACAGAGCATCAAATCAAGTCCGGTCAAAGCCATTTTATTTATGGATCGAGATTGAGATAGCTACAACAGTATAATACACATAATTTTTAAACTTTTAATTTAAATGAAAACACAGTTGTGAACAATCGCGCGTAAACTTTCAACGCCAGTTGGTGAAACGTACATGTCTCATTTTCCTACGCCAATTGGGGCAACGCAATGCAGATTAAATTTTTTTTTTTTATTTCCTTTTCTTTTAATTTAAAAGTACTTCAAAATGAATACGAAAGATCGATTCTTGAGCAACATTTGATTTTAAATACATCAAACACAGAGAAAATAAATAGAATCGTTTGAAATAATGGGTCGAAGCTCTGCTAAGCCTAACGTGATTGCTGTTTGTGGAAAAAAATCAAACTGGAGCCTTACTCATCTTTGGCGAGATTTGGTCCCAGCTTTTTGGTGCAAAAGTTAGTTTTTAATTACTAAAAAAGGAATTACTCAATGAACCGGAATAAAAAGCAGCCTGTGTTCTATTCCTGGCTGTAATCTATCTTTGTGCTGAATTTCATCCAATTCCGTTCAGCACTTTTGGTGTGATTGAGTAACAAACATCCAAACTTTCACATTTATAATATTAGTATAGATAGGTTGGATTTTTTGAGTCAATAGCCGTCGATGCTCAGAAAAATAATATTTCATTACAACAGACTGTGTAAAACCCATTTACTACAGGTATGATGTTTAGGATAATTTCGAATAACTTTTTACTACACCATCGCTGTAGGGGGAGGGGGGGAGACGTTATTTAATATAAAAATGACGATTCAAATAATGATCACCACCTCATAGGAGTTTAATTGTTTTTTCCCAATTATTTCATTTCATTCGTTTTTTCAGTATTACTTAATGAATAGATCTAAAAATTTATAACTTGTATCAGCTTTTGAACCTGCGTGTGTCATTTAAAAAAAAATTATTTTTAAGCACAGTAAGTATATGTTGAACATTTTATTATTGTGAATTTCGTAAAAATCTCTCTTTTCGTCAACTGTGTATTATCTTAAAATACACGAAGTGTTGATATTTTCGTGAGTTCTGGAACCAAGGGATTTTCCAGGGATTTATTTCAATCGATTTCAGTATTTTCAGTATATAATGTAGTTATGCACAGGATTGTTATCTAAGATGTTTGTAACATTTTATCTAACACTTATATTTATTTACAAAGCCTTTTAAAAATATTTAAACGCATACAAAGCTAAGGAGTCTTAACATGGGTTGTAGACGCCAGTGGAGAGAACTCGTATTTGCTCCGCCCCCCAAAGCGCCTCTCCTCCTCCGACTACAATCGATATTAGAATCACACAGTCATTCCTCTATTCCCTCCTTAGAGTGATAAGGCTTGATTTCAAAACTGCAGCACATAATTTAACTTTTAGCACAACACAAAACTAATTAGTATTTGATTACAAATCATCTCAAGGTAGCATGATTGATATATTCTTGCAATCTGATCATCATAGCTGCAAATGTTCTAATTATATCTGGATATGTATATGCGTAGAATAAGCCATATTACTGATTCTTCAACCACCCTGACGTCACACAGGTTATATATATGTATATATGATGATATTTTAACATCTAATTTAAATCCAAATTAATTGCTAATACTTAATCTTAATTTAGCCCCCAATAATTTCATTCCAAAACATTCTCTTATTTCCTGATCCGATTCCATTTCTCTACTTAATTAATTCAAGAAATGCTTTGTAAAGTTCTTTTGACAGCGATTCTCACGGTGAGAGTGAACGATAAAAATTGCTGACTTAACAAATACTTTTAAAAAAAAGGTCCCTGTGTTTTCCTTATCATGTGATCGACGTGTGTCAGAAATCCCCATGAGAATCTTAATAATATATTGGCACTATAAACAATATTTTCCGTACCAAAATATGCTCGAGGAAAAATTAATTTCCGCCCTTTCCCGTCACTTCTGCTTGGCCGCGCTGCTTGAAAATATGCATACTTGTCTCCGGAGATGGAATAAAGCAGGCTTTAAAATGAAAAGTATTCTTCAATGTCTTCGAACATGCCATGTACTTCTAAAATTTTAAATCATTATATATATATATATATATATATTATTTATTGTGATTTTTTAAATTATAAATGTGGTCGAACGAATACAAAGATCCAGTATGGCAGAATTTTTACCCTAAACCGGCAATTCTTAATATAAAAATGCCAGTTTACATATCCTTCTAACTTTAGAGATGTTATTTTGTTATTTTATACAACATTTAGCTATTTCCTTTGTAAATGCTATATTCAAGCCTGCAGCTTAAAAATAGTTTTCATTCATTTATTTAGGAATTCGAAAAATAATCTGTTTTTGAATACAAGTTTTTAATGCCTGAAACGCGAACTAATGTAACCAATTTTTGCATTGGGGAAAATATTCTACAGAATAATGTTTCATTCCATGTAAAGTCCATCCATAAAATATTCCATGTTCCATTCACACGAATATGTCAATTGTACCAGCAGATATCTTTTCATTTTAAAACGAATTTTATTGCATGAGATTTGACTTCCTCCTGTCAATAACAGGGTATGAACGAGGAGTATTTTAGTCGACTAAAGGGCGTGGGGTGTGGCACCTCCTCAGGGAGGGGGGATGAGAAGAGTGACATCTGGCAATGCCAGTCCTGAGGGTACTTAAAATTCATGAGTGATGTACTACATGCTGACTAACGCATTTTGATGATGTCAGTGGTTTTGATAATGTCAACATATGAGAAGGGTTAAATAAAATTTGAATAAAAGGAGGATATCGATTGAAAAGAAAATTAAAAAGGATATTTTTATTTAGTGATAACTAAATCGAAATGCATGACTAAATGTACAGGTAAATAGATACTCATTTTTCAACGCGCATTTAATATTCGTCTAGTAAACAGCTGAGAAACTTATAATAAATAAATGTTTGTACAGTTTTAAGTCATTTTTTTGA
>JAPMOQ010016726.1:1467788-1482358 GCA_026543055.1 Argiope trifasciata
TGAGTAAGGCTCCGGGTCTTTTCATCCAAAAAGCTGAGACCAAATCCTGCCAAAGATGAGTAAGGCTCCGGGTCTTTTCATCCAAAAAGCTGAGACCAAATCCTGCCAAAGATGAGTAAGGCTCCGGGTCTTTTCATCCAAAAAGCTGAGACCAAATCCCGCCAAAGATGAGTAAGGCTCCGGGTCTTTTCATCCAACATTAATTCTGTAAGGGTTTGCAGAATTTCGACCGATTATTTCAAACGATTATGTTTATTTAGTTTATTTTTTTTTAGTGTTTGATGTATTTGAAATTAAATGTTATTAATGAATCGATTTTTTGGGATTCAGCCTGAAGTACTTTTAACTTAAAAGAAAACAGAATAAAGGAAATAAAAAAAATATTCTAATCTGCATTACATCCCAACTGGCGTAGGAAAGTCAGACATGTGCGCTACGCCAAATGGCGTTTAAAGTTCGCGTGTGATTGCTGACAAGTGTGTTTTCATTTAAACTAAAAGCTTAAAAATTATGTGTATAATACTGTTGTAGCTATATCAATCTCGATCAGTAAACAAAATGGATTTGACCTGATTTTAAAAAAACGGGGATGATTTGCTGTTTTGTTTTATTTTGGGTATACTATGTAAATAAATTGTTTTTACGTTAGTTGTGTGTTTTTGTCATTAAATTGTATTTATGTTATAGATTTTTCGTATATGCTTATACTTTTAAATGTATTGTTTTTAGGTTAGGTTTTTTGTTTGTTTTTGATTTGCCATTCTTTGATAGTTTTTCGTACATATACGTAAAAATTTCCATGCGAACAGTCGCGGATAATAGTTAGTTATATATTTTTACATCTTTCGGTCTTTGGTAACTTTTAACATAAATGAAATAAAATATAGAAAAGAGTTTTTTAATCTGTCAGTCACGACGAGGTCTTGAGTTTATCTTCCCACATATTGTAAAAATGTGAAATGGGTATAAAATCTTCATCTATAGATATTTTTTTAAATAAAAATAATTTTTAATTATAAATGCTTTTTTTTCTTAAAGAAAATTTGCGATCCATTTTCGGAAAGAACGTACACTTTTCGTCTCCAGAGCAATTGAACACGCTGAGAGTGAAACGAGTCACCATAAATTTGATTTCTGAAAAGTATGTTGCAATTTCCATTGATCCTAAATTTTAGTAAATATTATGCTAGCTGCAAAAACATAATCGGGGCGGTCTAATGCCACTTGGTCATACCAAGCCGAATGAGATTAGCTCTTTCGAATGAAGGCAGAAGTGCGCGCCTTTCGTTGTGAACCAGCACCGTTCAGGTGAAAGTACGACTTTTGCTCGAACACACACGACACAATGCTTTTTAGGGGTCGGTCGAACTCATTCCTCCATCCGCAAGTCAGAATTGAGATCCAAATCGGAGACCGACTCATCCCTGATTCAGTACTCCCAGAAGTATAATTTGTTATGGGAACTTGGAGGACTTTGCAGTCACGACATATTTAACGTGTCCCAACTGCCATTAGCCAACACGGTGGTCTTTAGCCGAGACGAGGACATAACTTCCTAGCTTTCGGTTGCGATACTGACTCTCTACCAATCAGGCTACCGAAAACAAAATGAATGATTATTGTGAATCATGAATTGTTTTGGAACATATGTCATCTATTAATAATTAGTTTAATTTTATTATATTAAATTCTACTGTTTGCATTTTATTTTATGACGTAACATGAATATGTTATAACCATATTAAATGCATACTACCACCAAAAATTTTTTAAAATTTTGATTGTCATTTTTTTTTTCTGTTGATAAATACTGAATTCATCTTAGTTGATTCTGTTCTTTCTTGCGATCATATAAAGCATTCCTTATCAGATAATAACGCAGGATAAATGCTTTTTATCTGCCGTGTGCTGTGATAAAAGCCCTATCGTAGGATGTTACATATTTTGTGTCTGATAAAAATAATGCGATCACAGCAAAGTATACAGAAGCATATGCATGATTCACAGTCTTAGTTTCCATGTCGTTGGCCTGTGAATAAATTGTCGCGTATGAAATGAATTGGCCTGTGAATGAAATAAAACCTGTGAACTCAATAAAATGACGATTGACTGATCCTGATCCAAATTAATATTTTTGCACAAATTAATCTTGATGTTATATTAATTAAAAATGAAAGGAACGTTTATTTATTATTTAGTAAACAAAACTTACGACGTTTAAACTGAAACATTATTTTTTAATAACTAGTAATTTTAATAAAATAGTAGATTTTTAAATAATTTATTTGTTTTCAAAATAATATTATTAACTTCTTAAGAAATGCACTTTAAAACAGAACTCCCCCCTCCCCCGAACCAGAATAATGCCTTTTGCTATCAGATCGATTAAAGGGTCGAATAGTCTTTTAGGTATTCCTGCAAGGAATTAATAGGCCTGGAATTACGAGAATTTTTATGGCCATATATTCGATGGTAAATACGTAAAATATATTTTTAAAAACTATTTACAATAAAATCTATTACTTTTAAAGAATTTTTTAAAAATTATAATTTAGGATGATATTTATTATAAAATTGTATAATTATTATTTGTATATAAATGGTATTTGATGTTGTTATTATTTTGTTGTCGTTCACAACTGTGAGTTATTTAATTAATAATTAAATATCCTTAGCGAAGTAATTTTTTTTCTTCTTATTTTTTCGATGTTATCATTTAAAAATACTATTGGAAGCATTATTTTGCTATTCTATTTAAGTCCCTTTTTTAGAAAGTTTTTTTCTTCTTGTATTCTAAATTTTAAAAGAATTACTAAGGATTTTTGTGAGCTAAAAACCCTTCTTTTTAAAAAGTAACACAAAATTCACACTCAGTTTTATTTTATTGTTTATCGTGAATTTTTATTAAAAAGGTTACGCACTTTCTTCAAAAATTAAGACACTTTAAATCTTCTAAGGTAGTTAAATTGGATGAAAATATAATTTTGATAAAAAGTCATTGAATGTATTTCGTTATCTGAATCCACTGAAGATTCATTTAATGTCATGCCGGCGTCCTGGCCGAGGGGTAACGTATCTTCCCCATGATCTGAGTGTCCCGCGGTCGAGTCCCGGTTCGAGCATGGTTGTTTTTTTCTGTGTTCTATTTGGGAGGTGTGTTTGCCCTCAGTATAAAGGGGTTGTGAAAATGAATGTGACGCATTAAATAGCTATATCGTACCCGTGATCCTAATTCGGGCAGCTAAAAAAACAAGAGACGCTGCATGGGCTTAAATTGCTGACAGAAAACTGTCAGTGGACTTGTAAAGTGCCATAAGAAAGAAAATAATTTAATTAATTTTTTTAGTCATATGTAAGTGCTTATTTTGTGGATAAAATATTTTTTAAGAAAGGAAATTTCCTATTCTTGTCTTTTTTTACTAGAATTCTACTAACCCTTTAAGGAAACTGGTCCTAAAATTATTTTAACCATAACTAAACAAAGTTCCACGGAGTTGAGATGCTGATATATATCTGTTATATGATAAAATATATCTGTTATATATGAAGTTTTGGATACTTTTTTATTTTATTTTATTTAATTATTTGTTTAATTCCCAATTTATAGGGCCTACTAATAACTATTTTTTTTCTGGACTTTTATCTCCAGTATCGCAGTTAGCATGCCTGCCTGTACATTTTATCGCATCTATACATTTTTTAGGGTTCACATTTTTAAATAGATGAATATCTTTTTTATATGTAGAAATTTCTTGTGGAAACTTGTTTATTCACCGAAAATAGACGTCTTTTTTGAAGAAGCTGCAGAAGACAACAATAGACAATGGATGTCGCTGATTCATCTTTTGCTGACATGGCTTTTCTCCGACTTCAGATACTGAAATAGAAATTAATAATGGAACTTAATAACAGGGGAGATCATCAATCTTTATTTCCCGTGATGATTCGCTCATTCATGAATTCGTGAATATCGCATTTCTATTCTTAACACGTCTTGCCTCTTGGTTTGTAAATTTAATGTTAGTTCAGCTGGTTAAGAATTTGATCAAATATCTTCCGAGTTAGAAAACTAGAATAAAATCCTTTGGATAATTCATTATTAGTTCCTTTGAATTAGCGAGTTAAGGTTCTGTTGCTTATAATATATAAAAACGTTTCCATTCAAAATGAAATCATTTAAATAATATAAATTATTTTGGTACTTTTCCATTATACCGGCACAGGCGAAAAGTTGCCAATAATGATGCAACCAACGCCAAACGGAATATCGCCGCTGGTAACCTTTTGTCGCCACATATTTAAAGCAAGTCACGGCCATTTTGTCGGCTTTGCCAAATTGGCGACTGTGTGCTGTCGCCAAAAAGTCTGCTTGGCGAGATTTGCGCCGGTATGATGGAAAAATACCATTATTTTCTCTTGAGTAATTGGAACATCCGCCAGAGCGTTTTTAATAATATTTGGCAGTTCCATTAAGTAGTGCAACATTTAATTAATCGCGGCTGTAAAAGCTTTCAGAGAATTGGAGATTAACCTCTGTGGTTAATCAGTATGGAGATTAATTTATATTTAACAGCAGCCATTCAGCCACAAGTATAATCTTATTTCTTTAGTTATATTAACATCCCATTTTAAAGCAACATTTATTGCTATTTTGGGATGGAACTCGTAATTTTGAAATTCAGTCAGAGGAAGGTGACATCTGAGCTAGCACCGTCACTTCTAACTTCCACACCACACCAGGAGGAGGACGTTTGACTCCGACGGATTCAACGTGTACCAGATCCACTTGCATTAAGGTTCTTCATTGGAATCGGATCTCGAACCTGAAACTGAGACCAGTCTACCCTGGCCCCAGCAATAAGTATGAAAAACGATTTCTGTGCTATGGATGTTAGCATTATATTGTAGATTTTGAATGAAGTATTCAAAATCAGAGAATGACTGCCTGGCCATTTGTTTCAATATAAGTTAACATAACAACTGCAAAACGATGGCAGTTAAATGGATACGATTTTGAGTATAAATTTAATATCTAAATTTCTATCCTATTCCTATCAGATTTGGAACCAAATCTTTCTAGAGGTTGACCGTCTGTCAAATCTGTATTTTCACAAGAATATAAACATTATTATAAAAAAGAGCCGTTATTCAAAAAAAAAAAAAATGAGACTTATTGCGTATTTTTATAGTTACAATTATAGTTCTGTGTAAATTTTTAGTTTCAGTGGGTTGGAAAAAATACATTTTAAACTCAAATTCAATTTTCAAGTACTCTTAACACATTAAAGGCGGGAGTCGTAGTACTACGATTTGATCCGCGTTACCTAGCTTACTTTCGTTAAGATCCCCCACCTTTAATGTGTTAATTGAATGCCAGGAATTATTCGCCGAAAACTGGACGGTAGAATCAGAAAAATTGTTAAAGTCAGGCCAAAGATTTGTTCACCAATGCCATGCACGGGGGAGGGTAGACAATCCCATTATTAAAGAGTATGCAAGGAAGTTTGGGAGACACCACTCCCGTTGGTTATGTAATAATTATAGTATAATGAGTTGGTAAAAGGGTAATATCAAGACCGGCATCGTTTATGCTTGTTAATTTCTAAAGGATAAAATAAATAAATAAATAAAATAAAAAAATACATATTATTTTCCCAGGTGCCATTTAACTTCGATCATACTAATTATGACTTTTCATATTATTTTTCGTACTAGCCTTTATAGACTTGGAATAATTTTGAAATTGTTGTTTTAGAGGGATCTAATTTTGGGTCGCTGAAGTCTGATTGATCTCTGATCTGAGTAAATCATCAGCAATTTCAAGAATAACAAGAAAATAGGGACCCACTCTGTTTTTCCCCATTTTTTATCATGTCCCGGACATCATTTATGCTTGTTAATTTTCCGAGATATCAGCCGGACCAAAAAATACATATTACTTTCCCAGGTTCCACTAAACTTTGGTACGCCACTGACTATATAACTTTCCATACTGAAATGCCTTTATAAATTTGGAATAATTTTTAATTTTTTGTTTTGGATGGATTTAATTTTGGGTCTCTGAAGCTTGACTGATCTCTGATCTGAGAACATCATCAGCAATTTAAGGAATAACAAGGGAATAGGAACCTACTCTGTGGCTGATCTCTGTTCTATGAAAATCGTCAGCAATATAAAGAATAGCAAAGGAATAGGAACCCACTCTCTGGCTGATCTCTGATCTAAGATCATCAGCAATTTAAGGAATAGGAACCCACGCTGTGGCTGATCTCTGATCCAAGTAGATCATCAGCAATTTAAAATATAACAAGAGAATAGGAACCCTCTCTGTGGCTGATCTCTGATCTAAGAAGATCATCATCAATTTAAAGAATAACAAGGGAATAGGAACCCACTTTGTTTCTCCCCAACTTTAAATTCCGTGCAGTCACAAATTAGCGAGGGTTGACTGGATATGATGGTACTGAACAAGGAAACCTGATCGATAATTTCGTCAACGGCAGGGCGACAAGCAAAACATTCTCCTTTCTTCCCCTGAGGAAACTGCTCTCCATCTGAGATGAAGACGGATTCACTCCAAGATGCTGAACCTGTTGGTGTTTCGAGGAACGGGTGAATTATGTTTGACCTTGCCTCTCCTTTCTCTCGGTCGAATCGTCCTGAGTATTGAAGCGCGAGATGGCCGTTGCAGATGAAGGAAAATGAAGCCATTGTTTTGCCATTCAACTGTTGCGCTGCGAAACATTTTTGTGCGTGTGTATTCCTTTTTATTTTCGATATTTTTTAAAAATATGTGTCAGTGATTCTTTAAGAATAGTGTATTGTTTCGCTTTGGGGGAGGGGTTACGAAGGATGGAATAACAGAGAGAGAGAGAGAAGAAACTTAGAAGCTGAATCATTCAAATTGTTAATGATACCAGTTTGATGCCAATAGTATGCATATGAAATCCATAGTATCTATCCAGTATGGGAATAAATTGTGAAATATCCTGAAAAAGCAGATTAACGGCGTAGCAACAGAATGGGGTGGGTGGGGGATCGAAGGAAAGGTGGTACAAATCTTCGGAATTGCCAAATCATTTTTGCAATTTTTTAAAAAATTAAATTTCATTGTATACAAGAAAAAAACATACCTGGGCGCCATTTATATATGCTGTACGATTAATTGATTATAAGGAATGAAAATATCATGTAATGAGCCATATTAAATTTTCTAGGGGCCCTTAGGCATTGGCAATTCTGGAGCCCTCTCTCACCCTTTCCTTCCTCTAACTTCAAAAAGAAAACTTTCGTAAATTGAATTGAGTTTGAATCTGTATATAAATATGTTTAAGCAACTAGTTTTGATAAACTGAAATAGCAAATATTGGATTATTTCCCTAAAAGTTAAATTCAAGATCTCGTTTTTTAAAAAAATTCAAATTTGAAATTTAAAAAAAAAATGAGCAAAAGGATGTAGACTAATTTTTTATAGGATCGGACAGTTTCAGAATGATAAAACAACGTGTTTATTAGATAAAACTTATATAAGGTTTATATAAGAACTTATGTAAGGTTTATTTAATTGCTCTTCTTCTGTCACAACTCCTATTTTGCGCATGACAAGTAAAAGGATAGTAGCATGCGCCCACTTTGTTTGGCAATGCTGCCAATGAGATTCCCGCCGTGGGAAGTTTTTAATTTCTGCTTTTGCAAACTTATAGAAGTATTTATTTATCTGAGCTTTAAAAATGAGTGATTTTACCACGTTTGTTATTGTACCAATTTACAGGTATAGCATTTATTAGTTTCGTTTGATCTCACATATATCTTAACTCACGTTTTTCGGCAATTTTTTGAATCAACTTTTGCTAAAATGAAATATAGTAGTTGCAATAGCGACTTACAAAATTTCAAAATCATTATTTTATTTTAATTAAAAACTGTTATGACACTAGATTATTTGTTTGACAGAAATTGTCATATAGATGACTGAAAAATGTTGCATGGTATTGAATTTTTCCCATGGCACTTGAATTTGAAAATGTTTCGACAAAAATATTTCAATAAAAAAGAAAAAGCACCGCTGAAATAAATTATTTGTCCTCTGACAATTTTTGAACAATTACGAGTCATTTCATTCAACACATTGTGAACCGGTATTGCTTGTAGGGGAAAAAAACATAAATGGCTGGTAGAATTTATTTTTACTAAGGAATCTTCCAAATATGTCTTACTAGCTTTTACCCGCGACTTCGTACGCGTGGAAATTTTGATGCGATGTATAAGACGGTTTGATCAATTCCGTTATTCCAATACCGTTTATGGCATTTCAGCTGATCTAGATGTAGCCTGTCGCTCCGCTTCTTTGATGATGATGTCTTGTCCGTGTTTCCACGGAAAAGGGGTGCAGTAGCTTCTGAGGGTAAAGACCCCTGAGCACCCAGAGGGCAGAAGTCTGACTTCTAGATCAAATGACGATGACACACACATTCGCTAGCACAACCCCTTTTTACAGGGGGGCGCATTCACACGACAGAACGCAGAGTAACAACCATGCCCGAGCCGGGACTCGAACCCAGGACGCCCAGATCACGGGGAAGACACGCTACCCCTGTGCCAGCACGCCGGCTTAAAATTCGAGTGATGATATGTTAAATCACATGATGATGTCGTATCCGTGTTTCCACGGGGTGCAGTAGCTTCTGAGGGTAAGGACCCCTGAGCACCCAGAGGGCAGAGGTCTGACTTCCAGCTCAAATGAAGGTGACACACACATTCACTTGCACAACCAGTTTTTACAGGGGGAATTCATTCATACATCTCACAGATAGAACACAGAACAACCATGCCCGAGCCGGGACTCGAACCCGGGACGCCCAGATCACGGGAAATCTCCGCTTCTTTAATTCTTCTTAATTCTGCTTGAGGATTCGACTTGATTACTCCTTTCCGAGAGATTAGATTTGCGTTTTCCGGGCATTTTGAAAAACTATCAAATTATAACAAATCAAAAAGATTAAAATTATCATAAAAACAATAACTTATATCCATAAGTATATATGAAAAAAGTACAGCATAAAAACACAACTTAACCAATTTTAAAGTACACAATTAACCAAAAAACAATTTATTTACAGTGTGCACCTGAAATAAAACAAAACAGCAAATAATATTTCTTTAATATCAACTCAAATCCATTTTATTTATTGATCGAGATTGAGATGCTACAGCAGTATTATACACATCATTTTTAAACTGACTTTCATTTTTAAGTCACTTTTAAAATGAAAACGCAGTTGTCGAAAATCACGCATGAACTTTCAACGCCAGTTGGCGTAACGCACATTTTTGACTTTCCTACGCCAGTTGGGGTAACGCAATGCAGATTAGAAATTTTTTATTTCCTTTATTCTGTTTTCTTTTTATTTAAAAGTGCTTCAGAATGAATCCGAAAGATCGATTCATTAACAACATTTAATTTTAAATGCATCAAATACTAAGAAAATAAACAGAATCGTTTCAAATAATCGGTCGAAATCACCCTAATCCTAATCTGATGACTGTTGGGGGAAAAACAACTGGAGCCTTACTCATCTTTGGCGGGATTTGGTCTCAGCTTTTTGGAGCGAAAGTTAGTTTTTAATGAATAAAAAAGGATCCACTCGATTAACAGGAATAAAAAGTATCCTATGTTCTATTCCTGACTATAATCTATCTTTGTGCTAAATTTCATTCAATTCCGTTCAGCCATTCTGGCGTGATAGACGAACAAACATCCATCTATGCATTCATCCAAACTTTCACATTTATAATATTAGTATAGATAGGAAAATGTAGCTGGAATTCGATATCTTTTATCTGAGCGAATCTACTAATATTAAGAATATTATGGGGAAGAATTATTTTTTTATTTTTCTGAATCGCTCTGCATTTCAAACTTTTCTCTTTCCTGAATATACTCCTTTGTATTAGGTCAGTCGCCATTCTACAGAGAATAGGAAAAACGCTGTCGAGTTAGGACCCCGTTGGTTGGCATGGATTGTAGATATAACGTTAGAGTATTTTAGTTATGGAAATTTTCTTAAAAGTAATCAATAGAGTTGGTGTCCTCCAAATTCTCTCGCCTATTTTCTAATAAACATATTAACCCCCCCCCACACTGACATAAATAGTGAGTTTTGGGGAAGGTCGTGTACCCCACGGATATTTAGATTGTTATTTTTATAACTTCTGACACGAGTTTGTACAGCTGTAGCAAAGAAAATCGTAGAATTCTGTTTCGTAACATTTATTAATACTTGTAATGACTATTAATATGCTATACTCAATAATTTTTTGGGTCATTAATTCTTGGATGCGATTAATACACAAGTGTCAGAAAATTGGACATATGATTTGGATGTTTGTTATTCCTAACGGCAGAAATCAAAATTTGGCATAGAACTAAAATTAAAGTCTGGAGATAGCGTGTCAAATTTCATTTACTTATGTAATTGTGTTTTAGATCCATCAAAGTTCGGCATATATCGAAATACGAAACATGCCGAACTTGTTACAACTCGGAAACTTCTTTTACATTTAGTGCTCTAAATTGCGAATATTTTATTTTAATTATGAATGGTAACTTTATGTTCAACTTTTCATGTGTTCTTAAAGACGGCACAGATTTTATTGTCCTTTTCTGTTTTTGCCAATACCAAAGAAGACATAATTTGTATATAGGAATAAATATTAAAATTTTAAAAATGCACATTTAAAATTAACTTAAAAAAATTTCAATTAAAATTATGCACTGTAATAAAACAGAAAATAACCTAAGATTTGAAAAAACTCAGGTTTATATATGCATACATGTACATAGGTGCCTAATTTTTTTAAAAAAATTTTTGCGGCACTTTTTCACTACGCACCCTTGTTAAATTGGGCAATGGCAGAGTGTCACGAACGTCAAAAGATTCTATTGTAAGATTTTTATAAATCTGCAATCAATCTTCAGGGTTCGAAAAACGCGTGCGTTTGAAATTGTTTTTTCCATCTGTGCACGTGATAGCTCATAAACACATTTTGCTATAAATATGAGATTTTACATGCGAACTTCACATCAAATTTACAAATTTCTTTCAAATTTTGGTCAGAATCCAAAACCTGATGATGTGTTTGAGAAACGGGCATTTCAAAAAAACTCAATAGCACCTCAAAACCTCAATAAAAAATTATCGTAAAAATTGTCATTGTTTCAGATTTTGGATGAAATCTGGCTCAGAGTTGACGATCTGATAATTTATCCGTTCTCTTTCACCTGAACGCGGTACTTCAAACCACCAGTGTGAGTGGTTTGCCCGAGTGTGTCATCTCTTTCCGCCGCATAAAATTTGTGTTTCTGCAAGATTATGCATACCACGAGTTTTAGTTTTCCAGCTGGTGTGGTATGGAAATTTAGAAAAGAGTACCAACTAATGTGTCGTTTTGGTCATCTGACAGTGACTCAAAATTACGAAGTCCGACCCAAAGTAGCCACATTGTTGCTTTTAAAATGGAGCATTAATAAAACTAAACTAAACTAAGCCACGAGTACACAGATTTTTATTTCAGAGTCTTGCAATAAGTATTTTCTAACTCTTAAATAAGGGGTGGGGGTGCCTGGATATCTGGATAAATCCTGGATATCTTTTTATCTGCTCACTGATACCAAAGATTAATACAGGACTACAGTTTTTAGTTGGCGAAGAAAATAAAATCTACGATCACAAATTTCACGTTATCATGTGAGGACATTATTACTTTTAAGGTATTATTTGTCTTAATTAATTAATTAAAGTCTTTAACCAGTTTATACTGGTTTGGAACAATCACAAAACTGCTTATCTTTCTCTCTTATATATAATTTTCAACCGTGGTAGCATTATTTTATGAAAACAATATTTTTGTAAACACAAACTGTTATTTTCTAATTTCTGAGATCATAAAACAGTTTCAGTATGGTTAATATTAGAACAGGAGTTAAATTCTTCAACGTTTCCCCATTTACGAACGAATGGATATTTCCCCACTGGGGGAAAGATAAAAAATACTTTCATCAAAATGGTTATTAAACGCCAGTGAATTTTGTTTGAACATATTATAATAATTAAATTATTTAATTTCCTCTGAAAAAAATTACATTCCATGAGAATAACAACTACGATGTCACAATTCTATATCAACCTTTTCAAAACGCATCTGCTGCCAAAGAAACATATGTAATAATAAAGCAATACTGGTAAAACCAGGTCAACCGTCTTAAAAACTCATCTACTTTCAAAGAAGCGTACATAGTAATAATAATGCAATTATAAGACGTTGATGAATATTGCCTACGCGATTTCGAGCTTCAATTCTTTATTGGTTTCAATTATTCAAAACCTCCTATTATGATCCTGTTTTCGTTATTTTATGAAAACTATATTTTTGAAAACGAAAACAGGATCATGTTCTCACATGATAAGAAAATTTTTAAATTTTGAATTAGAAATTTCTTGCCTTTAATAATTTGAATATTTTTGCTCGTGTTAAGTTAAAATGTCAATGCTATGTTTATCCACAGTTTTTTTAAATTTGTTAATTCCAAATCACGCCATTTAAAACCGCAAAAAAAAAAAACTTTCATTGAACATTTCAATTCATTTAACAATTAATTGGTTAATAGTTAATCAAAATAACATTTTAGATTAAATTCAGAATCGCTTTTTTTCTCATAGATTTCCTTCCTTATTTTTTATCCACAATTTAAAGTTAATCGACATCATGAAAATAAGACATTCAGTGAAGGCAATATATCGGTTTAAGCGAACTCAAAATTAAAATAATAATAATAATTAAAACCTTTTCATAAAAATATCTAAACTGAATATAAATTGATTCTAATTTAAATGAATGTTCAATGTAAGAGCGAGTCAGTTGTTAAAAATACGAATTTAAAGAACACAATTTGGATTTTCATAGAAATCCTTTAGGAAGAGGAAATATTAATTCATTATAATTCAGAAGTGTAAATCCATTCGAAACACGAAATTCTTTTGTGTGGAAACAGAATTCTAAATCCAAGCAGAATTCAAATGAATTTTTTCTTCTGCTATGTCTAAAAGCATTTTCCCCTGTTCTTATTCCGATGTCAAGTAGAATTCTCTTTGAAATAGAATTTCCGTTGAAATTACAGTTTTTCCCGCAAATAAAATATTTGATATATGGCTATCGAATTTCCACTTTATTGTGAAAACAAAACTCTTTTTTTTTTTTTTTTTTTCTCCCTTCAGATACTCCTTCCAGTTTAGTCATCACATCCTATTTTTTTCATCTTAAACATTTCTTGAGAATGAAAAAATTAATAAAATAAAACAGCTATGTTTATAAATTAGTTAATTATTTTGATAATTTAAGGCACTATATTTATAAACTATTTTATATTTTGCTTTCAAATATTTGCCGGAACTCAAAATACTGTGATGTATTGATAAATTTGAATGTATCTTTCATACATTTTTTTTTAAATTTTTGCTTTTATTTTCCTATAATTTATTTTATCTTTAAAAGTACAAAAGTAAACCTATTCTTTAAAGATCGGAATGACTTATCTTTGTGTTGAGAGAAGGATTTTACTGCAATGCGAGGAAAACTGTGAGATTTTATTCGTAATAGTTATTCTTGTAGTTGGAGAATAATGACAGGGGTATTATGATTATATAATACCCCTGTATTTCAGTTTTAATTTAGTTTAGATATATTTACTTCCCATTTTAAAGCAACACTAGTGCTATTTTGGGACGAAACTCGTAACTATGAACCGTGGCCAGATGATGAGGACATCTAAGTTGGCACAAGTGTTATAACCTAAAGCTTACTAACCATCTATCTTCACGATTCATTTTATCATATGGATTGACATTACAATAAATGCTTCAAATGGGATTGGATCCGCCATATTGTTTGTTGCTAAGGAAACGAGATTAATAAGTTTCTGTTAAAGAAATTCATTAGAGGGAAAAGAAATATAAATCCTCAAGTCTTTTAAAATTGGAACCTTCCTGTTTTTTTTTTTAACCATGCTCGTGAAATAATACTTTATTGATTCTTAAGTGGGAAACATTGAAGGTTTTGACTTCAACTGAATTAACTTTTTGCTCTATTTAGCCCATATGAACTTCAATCTTATATTCTATTATTTCCTGATTCGATTCCATGGTAACTACTTAATTAATTCAAGAAATGTTTTGTAAAAATGTTTATTCAGCATATCCCACGGCGAGAGTGATTGATAAAAGTTTCTGACCTAAATAAATAGTTTTGCAAAATGATATCTGTGTTGCCCCTGCTTTGAAAGGCACATGTTCAGAAATCCACATGAGAAACATACTAATCTGTAAGCACTGTAAACAAGATTTTCCCTATCAAAATGTTTTAAGACCCGGGATAAAATACTCGAGAGCTTTCCCCCATTACTTGGTCTTTCGTTCTATGTCGTGGGTGTGTATTCATCGCTCTCAGCTCCTACGTAGACATGCCTGCTTTTTTGTGATGAAATGGAACTACGTATAAGCAGCAAAAATCTCTTC
>JAPMOQ010016726.1:1485778-1507545 GCA_026543055.1 Argiope trifasciata
CTTCAAATGCATATGAATAAGATAAACTCAATAATGAAATAAGCTAGGAATCTGAGATCTATTCTTGAGATCAGAATGAAGATTTTTATCAAAATTTGGATCTAATCAATTGACAGGAAGAGTTATGAAATTGGATTCAATCGGTCAGAATATATCAAAATTTGTACCAATTTTATCGATGGGAAGAGATAAAAAGTTAGCTCCAATTTGTCAGCGGAAAAAATAAATATTTGGATTCACTTGGTCAATGGAAGAGAGAAAAATTCGGACCCAATCGGTCAACGGAGGAAATAAAGATTAAGAACTAATCGGCCAATGACAATAAATAAAACATTAGTCCCCCTTGGTTAATGGAAGAGGCGAAAATTCGGACCCAATTGGTTAACGGGGGAAATAAAAATCTAGAACTAATCGGTTAATAGTAAAAAATCAAAATTTGGATCTAGTCGGTCGAAGGGAAGAGATCAAAATTTGGATTCAGTCGGACGACGGAAACAGATAAAAAATTGGATTTAATCTGTCAACGGAAGAGATAAAAATTTGGATCCAATCGATAAACGAAAGCGATAAAAATTTAAACTCAATCGATGAACGGGAAGAATTCAAAATTTGGACCTAGTCGATCGACCGGAAGAGATCAAAATTTGGATTCAGTCGGAGGATGGGAAGAGATAAAAATTTGGACCTAATCGGTCAACTGGAAGAATGACAAACTTGGATCTAATCGGTCAACAAGAAGAATGGCACATTTAGACCTAGTAAGTCAGTGGAAAGATATCAAAGTTTAGTTATAAAAAAAAAGACTATTTCATCTTTCTTTATTCAGTTTTTAACTATGCAAAAAAGGTGAGTACAAAATATGGCATATTATGTAAATATATAAGAAAGTCGAAGGATGATATTCCCGCAAAGTTATTTTATGTAATTTTTTATTACCTTTTTATTATTATAGAAGCTAATGACAAGAGAACTCATAGAATAGAATTCATAGACTCATAGAACACAAACCTTGTTCCCTCCTCTTATGTAATTACCCTTTCTCCGAAAGTTTAAAAATATCTTCAGACACTGTGCGCATTGTTTTCATTTCAAGCTTTCGCTTTAACTGCTTGCTATTTTTTTTCTTCTAATATTTCTTCCCTTCATTCTTTAGATGTTTTGTGTAGTAGGTGTCCATTAATTTCCACTCTTTCTTAGGAAAAATTCATTGTCTCATCAAATGGATTTTTAGTTTTTTGTATTAAATAAGAACATTACGAAAAAATAACTGCTTCTTACATTTCGTGTGTTCAAACTTGGTTATTCGGAACTGGGAATATAACAGATTTTTTTGGAGGTTCACTCAGTTATGCGAATACAAACAGTCACAATTAACAACCAAACGAATGGAGCTAGATGGATGAAACTTGGTCCACAGATTTTGCATCTAAAGTGCTGTTCCATATCATAGTTTGAGCCAAATCCGTCTTGATGTGCGCCTGTTAAGAATTCAGTGAACCACGTGATCTTCTTGGGCGGAGCTAGCAGCCAATCATGTAAACATCACGTGGTCTCACTGTTGCTGCATGTTTATATATATATTTTTTTCAGGATAAGGGAGCTTTACCCTCGGACGGTGGGGAGTGTGATCTTGGTTCTCTGTCTTCCGAAATTAACCATAGTGCAGTTTTCTAGACCCACTACACTATGGAGTTTCCGCGTGCCTTTTGTTGTTATGTTATCTGATAAACTCCAAAAAAGACAACCTGTGTCCTCAAGCTATTTAACCAATCTTCATTATCACTTAAATCATTGCTGTATCTTGAAAAGCAACAATAATTACTTTTAATCTTTAGTGCCATTTGGCGGTCTGTATTTACATGCGTGTAAAAAAGAAAAACTGATCAAAGTTCGTACGGATTTGCTCAATATACTTTAAAGTACAAAACGCTTATCTATCAGACACTTTTTCACCTGACTGCATGTCCTCAATATTATGCTGGAAGAAAAGAGAGATGTAACGTAAGATGTATGTATTACGAAATAAACTTTCAAAGATACCTATCTCACTAACATTTATTTTGATCTCGTTGATTACACAATTGACACATTTTATTAAAGAATTTTAATGTTGTTTCTTATGGCACTTGATATTGCATAAGCCCGCTGTTACGAAGATAGCGGTTTAAGCCGATAGGGTGCCTCTCTTGTTGTTAGTATCGCCAACTAGTGCCAAGAATAGGGCTTTACCACTCACACATCACTCATTCGCTTGCACAATCCCTTTTTACAGGAGGGCACATTCACACATCTCACAGATAGAACAAAGGAAGAACAACCACACCCGAACCAGGATTCGCACCTAGGACGCCCAGACTACGTGGAAGACGCGCTAACCCTATGCCAGGACGCCGGCAAGATTTTTAATGTGTCTAGTGAATATACCGAAATAATTTTTTAAAAATAAAATTCAAGTTTAAGACATAAATAAAATTGGATTTCATCAATATTTTCGCAAAACTGAAATTTATGTATGCAATCCCATTTCATGCCGAGACCTTGAGTTTAAGAGGAGCCGATTCAACAAGCTTTCAAAGCCAGTCTTTGTTGGTGAAATGATATGCAAGAACAAGACGATACTCTAAGGTATCATTTTAAATCCATCCATCATATTGATTGCTGTCGCAAAATGCTAAATGCCACATCATCTGCATCATTCACTGATGATTGGAAATGTCATTCATCGGTATTATTTTCCATTTTTATACTAAAGCTATCATTCCGTGTTTGTGTATCATTTAAGATGAGTGCATCTTAACTTTTGATGATGACATCTTTGAAACTTTTGATGTATATTCACTTTAACTTTAATGACGAACTCAGCAAAATCGACATTTCAGAAATTTATCATATTCTTTATTTGAAAGAAGTCGGTCCATTTCATAAAGAGTGGTGGGAAACGAAGAATTACGTAAGAATTGGCAAATAACCAGGATCTCCGATATTTATGATTATACTGGCTATTACCTGCCACTCTGTTCGCGTGGAAGTTTTGATGTATATGTACGAAAAACTATCAAAACAGCAAATCAAGTCCGGTCAAATCCATTTTATTTATTGATCGAGATAGCTATAACAGTATTATACACGTAATTTTTAAAGTTTTATTCTTAGTGAAATCACAGATGTCAACTATCACACGCAAACTTTCAACGCCAGTTGGAGTAACGTACATGTCTGCCTTTCCTACTCCAGTTGGGGTAACGCAATGCAGATTAGGAATTTTTTATTTTCATTATTCTGTTTTCTTTTCATTTAAAAGTAATTCAGAATGAATCCGAAAGATCGATTCATTAACAAGATTTGATTTTGAATACATCAAATACTAAGTAAATAAACAGAATCGTTTGAAATAATCGGTCGAAATTCTGCTTAGCCTAACTTGAACTCTGTTAGGGGGGGGGGAAATGGAGCCTTACTTATCTGACGGGATTTGGCCTCATATGGCGCCAAAGTTAGTTTTTAATGAATAAAAAATGAACGACTCAATGAACCGGAATAAAAAGTGGCCTATTCCTGGCCATAATCTATTTTTGTGCTAAATTTCATCCAATTTTGTTCAGCCGTTCTGGCGTAATTGAGTAACAAACATCCATCTATCCATCCATCCATCTAAACTTTCACATTTATAATTTTAGTATAGATTTTAGTGCATCAAGAATATTTTACTTGATACTCCAAATAGAAAAGAGGAATTGTATAAAAATGTAGACATTGCGAAGCTTTAACTGTACATTTATTTATTTAAACATAAAAATTTCTTTTTTACGGCATTTGACGCAATTTTCCTATTATAAATAGCTATTTATGGATTCTCGGTTAAAGATACTCAATATATAACAGCTTTTTATTTATAACTTTTCTATATATAATTGATTTTTATAAAACTGCTCGCAAAAGTAAAATGCCATGCAATTAGTAACATGCAACTACTTTAACATTTTTATGAAAGCTTGAAAAAAATCTTGTAATTAGGTTAAACGACTCATTTATTGTTGGAAAATAAATATACTTTTATCAATAATTTTGCTATCGGCTTTTGTTTTATATTTATTTCTCTTCAGAATGTTTCAAAATAGTGTTAAAGTACATAAAGTGAATCAGTTGTGAAGCAAGGCGGATCGATATTTTGGAAATATTTTTCATCTTGCTATATGTATTTCTTAAAACTATTTATTGAAATAAACTCAAGCATGCTCAGAGAAATAATCTTTATTCTTATTTTTGACAAGTTTTAATATATGGATTTTTCAGAATGATACTTACTTGTACAATTTTCCTGTATTAAATATAAACAGAAGTGATATTTATTTTAACCTAAGAGTGAAAACTTGAAAAAGAATCATCAATTTTTTTATAATTATAATAGTAAATTAATATTTCATCTCCATTAAAGTTAAAAGAAATGCGAGTCGCTCATGAATTTAGCTCTTGGTTTAAAAATTTTTTCTTAAGTCCTATTTTTAAAAAAATTATTAACGGTAAAATTGTTTGGATAAAAAACACGCACGCTCTGCTTTTATTTCAATTATTTAAATATTTGTAAAACATATTCTTTCCGGGTTGCCATGGTGATATCGATGCTCGATCGTTTTGATCTTCATTTGTTATTATATTTGAATTTTAACAATGGCATCATCATTTTTGTTCTTTTATAATTCAATATGCTTATTTTCTGGATTCTTTTATGGTAAGTTTCATTTAAATATTTGCTTTTTTTGGCATAAAATTAATGATTATATTTTGTTTATTTTTCAAAACTTCTTGCTTCAAACTCTTTGTCAGTTAGTAAACATGTTTATACAAAATTGTGAATATTTTAATTAGCAAGTTTGTAGTCAGCGTGCTTTAACAATGAATTAAGCTATTTTATTTGATAAGCCATGTGTTCAAAACTACTCTTCACACAGATGCATATTTTTAGTACTTATAATTTTAACATCTTTAATGAATTTTGAATAATTACTTGATTTATTAAAAAAATAGTTTTCATATATTTTTTGGCGTAAGCAAAGATGTTAATGTCAGAAATTTAAATTTAAATTGTCAAATTTTTTTAGCTGATTAATTTTAATTGAAAACAATTTTTTAAAATATCTTTTCCTGTATTCTGTACATTTATTTGTAATTATGTTCACAAAATAAAAAATAATTCAGGGTTAGATTAATTTAATATTTATATATTAATTTAAATATGAAAGAAAACAAATAAATCATACCCTTTTCCTTTCATAGAAATGCAAATTTTCAGTGCGACTTGAATTGTTTGTGAATGAATGAATATACGAGCAGGAAATAATTAATTCTGAGATGTTGAGTTTTTTACTGGAAATGCACGAACTTAAAGATTCGTGTATAATTGTTGAATAACTTCATTTAATTTCTTTTAGAGTATTTTTTCCATGTTGAAAAACAACTTGTTAAATTTGACTGATGAAAAAAAAATATATATAAAAGTATATTTCATATATTTTACACCATCGTCTTTCTGAAATTCATTTTTATGGAGAAAAAAAATGTTAATAACACCAAGAAAATATTAATTCTTCTTTTCATCATTTTTTTATAATCAGAATTTTTCGTAGATTATTAATCCCCTTATTGCTTAAATTTATAATTAATCTAATAGAAAAATTTCCCCAATGTATAACTCTCATGGAATTAAAAAAATTCTTAGGTGAATTTAATGAATGCAAGTTGAATTTTTGTTAATTAATTTTTAATTTCATTATTTGATTGAGAAATTGACGAATTCGTCCTTCTCTGAATTATGACATTCTTTTCAATAGCGATTCGTGTCGTCTCATTTGCAATGTTCTAAACAATAAAAACTTCTAAACAATATTCTAAACTTTGCAAATTCTTATTCATTTATCGATGCGAAATATAAAAACTGCAATTCTTACTCAAAATTGTTCTGTTCTTAATTTTCATACTTCTGGAATCTTTTATTTCATTTTACGAAAACGAACATGTAAAGGAACTTCAGCTAAAAGATTTTTTCTCATTTAAAGTGTTATTTAAAAAATAATAATAATCAAAACAATCCATAGCTATTTTTTTCATTGTTTGAAATTTTACAGATATAATAAAAGAGACACTACTTTTTACACAGGAAAAAACTCCTGTTATATATATTTTTCATTTAAATTGTTATTAATTGTTAATTAATTGTTATTAATTGTTAATTAATTGTTATTAATTGTAATTAATTGTTATTAATTGTAATTAATTTTAATAATTGTTATTAATTAATTATTAGTGTGTTAATTGTTAATAATCGTAACAATTCCTTATTATTCTTTCTTATTGTTTGATTTTATAGATATAACAAAAACATACAATTGCTTTTAAAAAAACTTTAACTATACAATTTTCTCATTTAATTTGTAATCTTAAAAAAAATCAATAACTGAATCAATTCATAGCCATTTTTCTCATTGTTTGATATTTTGTAGATGTAATAAAATATGTACTATCTGTTTTTGAAAAAAAAAAAATCAGCTATATCAATTTCACCTTTAAACTGTTATCTTAAAAAATTAATAATCGAACTATTTTTCTTGTTTGAGATTTTACAGATAACAAAATGTGCTACCTCTTTAAAAAAATACTTCAATTATACAAATCTTTCATTTAAAGTGTTATTTAAAAATTAATTATCGATATAATTCTTAGCTACTTTTCTAATTGTTTGAGATTTTGTATATATAATCAAAAATATACAACCATTTTAGAGCGAACAACTCCTGTTCTATTATCCGGAACGACCTTGACTATATTCCTTTTGTACATTGAAGGAAATCAATAAACGGTAACTTTAGTTTCATAATAATTTTATTTAACCTCATTCATATAATCATGTTTATTGGAATCATTTGAAAATTTGTACCGTGAAATTGTTAGTTAAATTTCCATTTAATAATATCTTTAAAAAAGATTGGATAAAATCTAATAGTTTAAGTTCTTAATTCTTAACTAGAGAGGTGTGATCTATGAAACCGCATTTAATTTACATTGAAATTGAATTTTATAATGAATGTATTGATATGAAAAATTACCAATATATTTTGCAGATATTTTTCTTGATATGTAGATATGTTTTAGAAATTTTTCATTGGAAAAAGTAAATGCGTTGGAACATGCATTTTCTTCTCGAATTACATGTTACAATAAATAATATTCTTGTGAAAACTTATTACTTTATACTATTTAAATCATGTTTATTTTTCCTGTTTATAAAAGGTATAGAGAAAACAATATAATATAAAATCCAGCAATTATATGAAAAGTAAAAAATTAACGACAATGGATAAAATTGACCCCTTTTTAATCGACTTGTGTGACCTTCATAGCACGGTTTTCTAGGGCATATTAAACATACAGGTTAAGAACTAGTATAAAAATATTTTTCTTGGTATATTAATATATTTTATTAATTTTTCAAAATACATTATCAGTAGAAAAATTAATGATGTTTGAACATACATATCAGAATCAGTTGAATGCAAACTTTCTTTGCAAAACTTTTCTGTACAATTATTTTTATCACTAAATTGACTTTATGCTTCATTTCAAAATGTCTAGCGCACTACTTCATAATACGATCAGTAAATTGAATGATATTTCGAGGCTTAAGTTTTAGCTCCATCTGCTAACCCTTATTCATTATTAGGACATGAGGGGGTGGGTGCGGTCTTAGAGACCGCTTTAAAGAAATAACTATTTTTAAAAGCATCCGCTGAAACTGGTTTATAATGTGCAGCCGTACTGAAGGTTCAGAAACAAAAAGCTACATGGTCAATTCATTCGATTGAGCTAAAATTAGGATACGGGGGACCGAAAGCTCATCGCTAGCGGTCTCACAGACCCCATTAAGATTTAAAGCTAATTTTCCAATAACAGAGATTTATTATTTTACTGAGACTAGATATAAAATATATGGGTCATTCTATATTATTCTTCTAAATCACACCTGTTGAGAAGATCATGTTTGAGTTCTGCATTCTTGGCTGTATTGTTGTGTAGTGAAAGAGTTGTTTCTCTTAATATAAACCATATCTCGTTAGAGAACCCGGCTATAGAACGAAATATACGCTTTCATGGATATAGAAATTGTCTTTTACGGTTTTTCTTTGAGAACAATAAAAACCTTGTCAAAAGGCATATTAAAATAATAAAAACTAACTAAAAGGAATAAGATTAAGAGTATTTCAAAATTTATAAGATTAGAGTAATTTAATATTAGAATTTCAGTAAAATGAGAGTATTTCAATATTAGAATTTCAGTAAGATGAGAGTATTTCAGTATTAAAATTTCAGTAAGATTAGAGTATTTCAAAATTTATAAGAGTATTTCTATTTTAGAGTTTCAGTAAGATGAAAGTATTTCAATATTAGAATTCCAGTAATGAGAGAATTTCAATATTTATAAGATTAGAGTTTAAATTTTAGAATTTCCGTAAGATGAGAGTATTGCAAGTTCTCAATTAGTTGAATATTTAACAGATTTTTCAAAAATATTTTTATAAACTTTTGAATCATTTGGACAATATCGTTTCTTTTATCGTTCATAAATGTGCAATATTTCGCTGAATTTAGCCCAGTTGCTTAGGATGAGATGTGGAACGCAAACACACACACTTGATGTTCTCAGCAATTCGTCATTGGCATTTCCCTTAATGTCAACAAATTGAAATTCGGCTGCTCTTATATCTAAATTATTGAACAACGCAACACGTTTCATTCAAATTTGAGATTAATAGATAGAATTCAGAATTTTCTGGTTAAACTAGGTTAACTAAATTTATCTAGTGATCTAAATTTTAACTAATTTGGTATAGGTAACAAATTAAAGTTTTATAATAAAAATTTCATTTTAAAACGTAGTTAATAAGATATTTTGCTTCGCTATGCTCTTGAAAAATGATCTAGTGAAATAGGGTCGGCCGCTTTGATAAAAAAAAAAAAAAAAAAAAAAAAAAAAAAAAACTCCCTTTGGCGACTAGCCGGTTTACCAATCTTAATGCTGGTTAAAATTATGATAATTAAATATTTTATGTAATTCCTATTTTAATAGATTCTTCATCAAAATATTTTAAAGCTTCAAATTTTGATAGTCATATAATTCACTTCAGCCATAATGTAATATGTATCTGTCTAATTTTCTGTTAGCTTCCGTAGAATTTATGCTTTAAATTAAAGTAGAGATGATTAATCTGGATGTTGATATAATAACATTTTTTACTGAAACAAAGCATTTATTTTAATATGTGCTGAAAATAATTCGCTATTCGCTGTAATTCGGTAAGTATTTAAAACCTTATAGGCCCTAAAGAATATCTTTCTTAATTTATGTAATGTTTCAAGCAGTTTTCAACAAGATTTTCTCTGATTCATCATGAACAGATCGATTAATTCATGTTAAATTTTAAATGCATCAAACACTAAGAAGATAAACAGAATCGTTTGAAATAATCGGCCGAAAACATGTTAAGCATTCAAGACCGAGTCCGTATCAGCTGAAAACAGTTGTCAACAGTAAGAACACAATCTGCATGCATGAGTTTTCAACGCCAATTATGGTTATGCAAATGCGTGAATTTTCTAAGCTGGTTTGGATAACCCAATTCTGATTAGAAATTTTTAATTTTCTTTATTCTGTTTTATTTTAATTCAAAAATACATCAGAATAAATCTGAAAGATCGATTAATTAACAATATTTAACTTCAAATCCTTGAAACACTAAGAAAATAACCAAAATCATTTGAAATAATTGCCCGAAAATACATGAAACTTAACCTCTTAAGCGTGGGGGGGGGGGGTAAACTGAAGTTCTACACATTTGAAGGAGAGGATGAAATTTTTTTTTGCGGGAAATTTTGTTTTTAATAAATAATTAGAATTCTAATTGATGATGATGTCGTGTCCGTGTTTTCACGGAAAGAGGGTGCAATAGCTTCTGAGGGTAAAGACCCTTGAGCACCCAGAGGGCAGAAGTCTGACTTCTAGCTCAAATGAAGATGACACACTCATTCGCTTGCACAACCCCTTTTCACAGGGGGACACATTCACACGCCTCACTGACAGAACGCAGAGTAACAACCATGCCTGAACCGGGACTCGAACCCGTGACGCCCAGATCACGGGGAAGTCCCGCTACCCCTGTGCCAGGACCCCGGCAGAATTCTAATTAAAAACTCAAAAAGAGGGACCCCAGGAACACATTCAGGTCGTTTAAGGTATGCATGTGCTAAATTTGGTAGCTGTAGGTCGAACGGTCTGACCTGTAGAGCGCCAACACACACACACAGAGAGAGAGAGAGAGAGAGAGACATTGAGCTATGTTAAGTACATAGATGGATGGGGAAAAATAATTGCATTGAAGCAATTATGCAGCAGTGTACACTTAATTAAATTACACAGGTTTCAAATTGAAAAAATAAATTAGGATTTTGATAAATATTTCAAGTTTAAATGACTTTTGCAGTTTTAAAATCGAAGTGGTAAAATTTTCTTGACTAATCCGAAGTGTTTTAGATAATGGGCTTGAAATGGGCGTCAAATAAGAATAAAATATAAAAATGTCTGGTGGAATGGCCATTCACTTTATTAACGTTCATTTCTGTGAATAAATTTAAGATAAGAATAATTCTCTGACCTAATTTCGGATTTTTTCAAAAAAAAAAAAAAAAAAATCGTATTTTTAAGAGCAAAAAACAGTACCGTCTTGAACTAAATTATCGCTCAGCAAAGTAAGTGGTAATTTGTTTCAAAATAGCGCTACGAATGCAAAACAGGCAATTAAATAGTTATCGATGCAGGAACTTCAGAATTCACTTAGAACATGAGGAGTGACGATGACATTTTTACTTCCTTAAGAAAAATTAGGAAGCATTTGCATATGGTATTAAGGTTGCGACCTATGCAGAATATACGTATTTTTATTTCTTCGTTTAAAGTTGATTGGTAAGGTAATAAATTGCGAGGACTGCTGCCATTAATTATCTGAATGGAACTATTTACTCTGAAATAAAAGAAAATTTTATCTTTGCCCCGATAGAACAAATTGCTGTAGATTTTGCCATAAAATGTGCCATCTTAAGTTGACATTTATTTCTAACTAGCTGGTATCCGGCGCGTGGCTGCCGCCGAAAAAAATAATATTAAGTGCAATCATTCAATAGTTTGGCAATGTTTTATCTAAATAGGATTGATGTTAAGACAATATATAAAATACGTACAAACAAATATTCATTTTTATGTATTAGATTTATGTATTCTTTCAGAATTGTAAAACTAGATGTTCTTTCAGAATGACAATGAAAGAAACTATTGTTTCTCGTGATTCGTTTAATATTCGTTCAGAATTCTCAACTTTGATTTTAGAATATGAGATTAAAATATTTTCTTTTAAGATTGATTAAACCTAGAAAATATATTTATACCATAAAATTGTTAATATAGATGAAAATATAATTTTTGAAAATTAAGATGGTACAAAATTATTTATACTACAATATTTTTTGTAGTTACTTCCAAAAACCTTTAAAAATTAAAATTTAAAAACCCTAAAGTTGGTCTTCCTAAAACTTCCTCGTATAATCTGTAATAAAGTTGCTACTTCTGAGAATGAGTTGCATGGAATTTATGTAATATAGCTGCAAAATATTAACATTTAACTTGGATTTAGCATTTCTGTAGAATCTATTGTCTCCTCGGCGAAATATTTGGAGATTAATCCTTGGTAAATAGATGCCTTTGAGATTCAATTTTAAAAAAAATTTAGGTAATTGTGCTATCTCTATAACTATCCCGTTGCGTGAACGATAAGCTGAACCAAGTTTCATCGCAATCGGGTGACCGATTTAGAAAGGTATATGAGACATACAGATAAACAATCATTTTCATTTATATAGATGAAAATTTAGCGTAACGCATCTTACTGGTGCAATGAATTAGTTGTTTTACAGTTATCTGGCAATCTTTTAGACAGCGTGAAGGAAAATCTCGAGAACTCCTTGACGGAGAAATTTGATTTTAAACATGAAATTACTTTCTTGATAAAAGAAAACTAGAAGAGCATGTGTAAGTTCTTTATGGAATCTTTTATAGTAATAATATTATATTGATTAAAATAGATTCAAATAAAAAACATTTTAAATAAGCTAATTGCATTATCACAATACTTATCTCAATCTCTGCCAGTAATGAAGTTTTAAGTATGAATAGATTGTCTGTAAGACAAGCAGCTTAACTTCAGAATTTCCAAACGTAGATATATTTTGTTAAGTTGGACTGTGCATCTCGGAGCGGATTTTTTAAATTAAAATTTTAATTAATTAGAAATGAAGAAAAATTTACCAATTATAATTTTAATTCATCAGAAATTAAGACAGCGATATTTTTTACTCTACAACTTTAACTTTTATGCCATTATAAATGTTAAATTTTTTTTGCTCAATTATAGCAGTTTAATTGATATAGTTTTTTTGCACTAATAATATTAAGTTTTTAAAAACTATTTTAAGTATATTTTCTTTACTGACGCGGAAGCTTTGGTGAAGGCCTGGATTTCCACAGAAATTCCAGTTTTTTTTAAGAAATGTTGAACGAGGTATAGACATGCCGTCAAATAATTTCAGCTTGTGATTATTGGGAGATTAATGAAACGAAATACCAACAACTCAAAACTTCTTATTGACTACGAAAAAACGCAGTTAGCATTGTATAGTAGTAAATGTTTTAGTTATAAATGTAATTCAAATTAAAGTGACATTAGTGTGACGTCTTAATTGTGATTGTTGCAGATTAGATGACAAATAACTTATATTAGAATTGTAAGATGTTAGTTTTATCAGAATGCATGCTGCATTGGAGTCATCCGACTAACTGTTTCTAAAGCGAGTCTTTAACCCTTCATTTACTGATGGAACTTTAAAGTACCGTTTAAATTCGGCTGATATCTTCATAATATGACTATTTCTTCTAACAGTATTTTAAAGAGAACGAAGAAGTATTTCCAATAAGGGACGATGCATTCATGCCTTAGAAAGTACGCTCGTGCAAATTTTAATGTTAAAAGTTTACGGTCTGCTCTTAAGAGCGCCAATACACACACATACATACCTATATTACTATATATAGAGATATAACAATATTTTCTTTTATTTCAATCAAGTTTCACAGAGTTTTTCTTCAATTCGTGAAAGTAAAAATGTGTAGATAACGTTAGCACTTTGTATATGGAATTAAAAGCGATTTGTTGAATAAATTAAAAAGGAGATTAGTTTTGAATTTAAAAACGGTGCGATTAAATATTGCCGATTGTCCACTCTCCTACTTGTATGCTAATTATTAATTGCATATCATTACGTTACCCGACTCCCTGCTGTTGAATATGCTATCGAAAATGCTAATACATGCGACTCGGAAACATTTGTTTTTAACTTCCTGTGATTTATTCAGTACAGTCTCGTCGTCTTGTTAAGTAGCTATTCATCTGAAAACAAGGTGAATGCACCAGTCACGGTCACTGTATCTGTAACTGGCATTGGAATATCTAGAGGTGGGGGGGGGGACAACAGGACTTTGATTTTACGAATAGGTCGTAATGCTATCGAATGTTAGGTTATGATGTTACCTATCAGTTGAGAGAAAGTGGTTGGATTTTTCCAAAATTACTTTACAGATAAAGCGATATATATTACTTGTTGTAATTAATTGAACAACTATGGTTGCTGCAGATTCGTTTTTAAAAATTTAGCTATTTTTGTTCATTATTCGCATTTAATACAGCTTTTTAAAATTTAGAGGAATAGGCTCAGCTTAATTAGTTAATTTTTCTGTTGTTGTTACTCATGGCATTTTACAAGCCTGCTGATAGTTATCTGTCAGCGATTTAAGCCAAGTTTTTCAGTAGCGCTAACTAGGGCCATGAGTACGACTTAGATACTTCATGCATCACATTCGCTTTCACAACCCCTTTTTACCGCGGCGGGGGCACATTCAAACACCTGACAGATAGAACATAGAAGAACAACCATGCCCATACCAAAACTAATTCGGGGCGCCCAGATCAGGGGGAAGACACGCTACAACTATGGCAGGACACCGACAATTAATGTTTGTAATAGATTTAGATATTCAATTAACTATGGTAAATAAAGTCATGTTTATTTTATTGAAAATGAGATAAGATTTTGTATTAAAAATTAACTTTCAGAAATTTTCAAAAAGGGTAAACATTATTTTCTGCTTTAATAATTTGCTCTTTGTAGAGGGAAAGCATTAAAATTCCAGCTAACTTCTAATTGAAAATATTTTCTTAATAACTACTTGTAATACTAGGTAAGTAATAATACAGCAAAGGCTAAAAAAAACTTCTAATTTGCCGTAAGGAAATCGGTGGTGGATTATATAGTTGCATCATTAAAACCGATGACTAAAACAGAAGTTAAAGAAGTCTTGCATAAAGAATGGCAAATGTCATAAAATTCGAGATTCTTCTTCGATTTGATGTCTGGAGGGATTGAAGATTGATGTCGGAACATTTTTTACATCATTCATATAATGATTAAAAATAGGTCATGTTGTTATTTCCTGGTACGACAGTATAGATTTAATTAAGAATCTGAAAAGTATGAATGCGGATTTCATTTTCGGACAGTTATACATCATGTTTATGGATGCCATATCTGAAAAGAAAAGTATTTTTCGAAAGATTTTCATGTTTTCGATATTCTCGATTTTGCCTGGAAAAAAAGAATTAATGCTTGAATGTAAAGTTAAAAATTTATTAGAAATTTGCCTTAGTACAAATTATTTTTTCCCCTAAAGTTATTTGTATTTTCCGATGAGTAATATGCGAACTGGGGTCTGTCGCTTGATGGTTGCTGTATAGATTTTTGATAAGCAAACGCTGGTAATCATTTCTAATAGATTACGGTCGAAATTTTTTTCATTTTTATGGATAGTGGAAGTTGGACCGACACAAATGGAAGAGTTGTTGTGTTAAAGGTTACTCAACCATGTCGATCCGTTTTCTCCAATAGAACAGTTTACAACCTCGATTGATCACCGTGAAAAATATTTGTCTTTACAAGACGATCATCGCCTCTGGTTATCCAAACAATAACAATACGCCATATTTGTTAACTCTAAACTAGGGGTAGATGACCTATTCAAATGGAAGATCCAAGAGCAGCAACTTACGAAATTTTCCAGTTTTTAAAGAGGCACTAAAATGTTTAGATTTGATATTATAGTATTTGCTTGTAAATATATATATATAATTTTTGATTTCAAATAAACGGCTTTAAATACGGAATAATCTATTCATATAAAAACACAAATATGGTTAGCTACATCAATAGGCGCATTGGCTTTTCTTGCATTTTGAAAGTTTGATTAAATATGGCTTATAGTTTGTTGTTACAAGTACAACTCTAGATTTTTATTTGATTTTTAAATTTACATTTTATGATATTCTTGCAAGAGAAACGCTTGCTGACACGAATATGTCGACCCGAAGATCGTCAGCACTCCATATACCAAATTTTTCACCTCACTGTATCATTCTGGAAGACTATTGAACATGAGGGTCCCAACTCACTGAATTAGTTTTAGAATTGTCCACTTGTGCTGCATGATGTGCATGCATTTCTGGACCTCCAACTCTTCCAATTTGCTTTTGAGATCTGTGAAATTGCCACTCCATAAGTGTTCGGTTTTCAAATCTAACGGTAGTTGTTTGGGTGAGACAGAATTGAAATGCAATGCATTGAAACATAAACATGGTTATGGAGTCTGTCTTATCTCTAAGAACAAAACAATAGTTGAAATGTATCTTATTATGTTACTATGGTAATGATATGTTAAAAGAAGCTGATGAGAGATTAGGTACTTGAAAATATATTTTCGAATTTTTTAAGAGTTTTGATAATAAATCATTAATTTATTATGGAACTGGAGAGCCGCAACTTTTCATCAAAAGTATCACAGGTTGCCGACCCCTGTTCTTGACCCAACAATCTGCCCAGTAAATCGTTAAATGTGACTATTTGTGTTGTATCACGCAATGGTATTAGCTTATGAATAATACCTAGTTGAAAGTCAAATTTCTGCGATGCTGCGGGTTGTTGCAAACTAGCAGCTGCCATGTGTTTAAGAAAAAGAGCGACCTGGGATACGTCATTCTAAATTTCACCTGCATCGATGAATATTGGACCATTTCAGCCACGATCACACTGAACGTGCAACACGTTTCCGTCTTTTTCAGCAGTGCTTCAATCACGCTAGCTGGATTGTGATTGAAATGAATGAAAATAAATTTAAGCGAAATTCATCATTTCCCTCTCCTCGAATCTAACTAAGAAGGATCCAATTACTCTGCATATTTACCGAAATAAAAGTAACGCAGAGTAGAGATAGCTGTTGAAATATAAAATGTTATTATTAACATATTTTTTAACATACCGCTACCACAATATGATTATATTAACTGATAGCCGCCTTTACGATCAGTTAGTGCGCCAGTGATAGCGTTTGCGTTAATAGGATGTTTATAATTCTCCCAGTAAAATATTTTTAATCATCAAATTATAAAAGTTAATAAAACCATGTTATTTTAAGAAATTTACGCTTGTTATGTTTATTGTGCACATGAACCTTCCCAGTAGCGTTGGAATCCAATACGTTAACAAGACTTTGAAATTTGCATGTCTATTAAACTGTTAACTGGGTATGACTAAATATTTCAATACAAAACAAATTGAATATAGGTTAATCATAGGTTAACAGGTAAAGAATTGTAAGTTGAATTTCACAAAAATGGAATTTCTTTTTCAATTCCGAATATTATTCATTTCCCTATATATATGACTGACGCAGTATGGCCACAAATGGCTCTTGTGTCAATAAACCCTACTTACCCTTTATATATTTATGTACAGTGTTCAAATTTTCAATCGTTAATAAAATACTCTTTATACATCCACTCGAGTTCAAATACATTTTTGAAAACTTGCAGAGGATGACACTCAATGTTAGCACAGGTTTTTTTCCCCCCGAACATTAATTTATTCATTAAAATTTACCAGTAATTTACATTTGGTTTCCAAAGTCTCCAAATCCGTCACCAAACGTTCGCCACGTTTGCCGCCAATGTCGCTAAATCCGTCGCCAAGTCGTCAAATGGTCGCTAAGCTTTGAGATTACTGACGGGACATCCGATCATAAATAATATAAGATATATATAAATAATATAAGTAAACAAGTAAGAATTGAATTTAAATTTTTTTATGTGTTGCTTGTTCTGATTCCTCGCTCAACCTGAGCAAATAATTAGCGGAATCCCTTTTTTCAGCTTTCAACAATGGAAGGAAATAACGTGATCGAATGTTTAGTGAAATAATCAATTTACAACAATGAAATCGATTATTAGAGGTTATGTGTAGAACGCCTTTCGAAAATTGTTGTTACTACGGAAAAAAATATAGCACAAGTTAATTGTTAAAATTTAAACTACTGTTTTTGAAATTTTTTATGGTTTAAAGACTTTTTTTTATCTGTACTCGTTTTATCTATATTTTTACTGTAATTGTTTTTAAAGCTATGAAGATAAAACATTAAAAATACGCTTAATCTTTAATATCTTCCAATAATCTTTCATTTCGTTTTATTTAAAAATTCTACCAGTCTCTAAATACTATTATTATAATCTAATTGCTTAATTAAAACTTTAAAAAATTGATCTGAGGTGCATATTTCCGCCTTCTAAAGAAAGTTTATTCTAAATTTGTTTGAGAGGTTTATAACTGTTATCTGTCCTATCGAGTGCCCAACCCCCACACACACATACTTCCTTTTACCGAGCTATGTTACTGACTCTCCGTCATGTCCGAAGGCACTTGGAAATAAATACTGACTGACAGGACCGTTGCTATAGCAACATTGATGGAAACTATAGTTGAGTCCTAAGGGCCATCATCGATGACGGTACAACCCTCCCCTTAGGAAATACGTCCCGTCATAGATGGGAAGAACTAGATCCCCCACTTTTATTCTACCCTTCGTCTTCGCGAGATCCAACCACCATATCGAAAGCATCTCATTTCCGATTACGAAGTGCCTCCCCGTTGGTTCTTCCTCTCTTTTACAAATATAGATTTCTTTTACGGAAATAGATGATCCTGTGAACGGTTTCACAATCCAAGTGTTTTACAATCAATCCTCTTGTGGTTAGCAATTCCATTTTAAGAAGTTTTTACGTCGAGGTTACTATTATTTTTTTTACAAGATTGTTAATTTGAATACCAAATCTTTTTCTTCAATTTATTGGCATCGTAGTGACCTCATATTATAATTTCGTGATCGATATTGGTATATTGTAAACTTGAGGACGGTCTCTTTTATCGATTAAACCCCCCGGGGGGCACCTCGTAATTGAGGATGAGATGCTTCCCGCATGGTGATTGGTGGGGGATCTGGTTCCTCCCATCGGTGATGGGACCTACTACCTACGAGATGGGTTGTGCCGGGGCCGGTGATGGCTCTTAGGACTTAACCACAATACCCACCAGTGCTGCTATTGTGGCGATCCGGTCAGTCAGTATTTATCTGAAAGTGCCTTCGGGCGAGATGGAGAGTCAGTAATATGGCTTATCTTATCGATTATGTGGGTTTGGTGTATGTTATATTTGCTGAGAGTTATTCGATTTCCCATTGATGAGTGAAAGCCTTGCTGAGATATATTTTTGGCATCAGATTATGATTCAGAAATCAAACCTGCAAGAGTTGTGCCCTTTAAACTTTTCTCGCATATTTCCTAAAAAGTTGTTAATTTCCTCCGACCCGAATAAAAATTATGAGCTTTAGAGAACGCCACGTATGCCACGAGGGCTCAGATTCTTATTTTCAAAGACCCGCAATTGAGTGCTATTGCTGTGACTTATGGCACTTTACAAGCCCGCTGACAGTTATCGGTGAGCTATTTAAACCGAAATGTGCGTCTCTTGTTTTATCAGTGACACCAACTAAGGCCAAGGGTATGACTTAGCTATTTCATGCGTCACATTTGCTTACAATAACCCCTTTTTGCAGGGGAGCACATTCACACACCTCACAGATAGAACACAGAACAGCCATGACCGAACCAGGACTCAAACCCGGGACGCCCAGATTACGGAGAAGACACCACAACCACCCCTACGCCACAACGTCGGCTGGCGATTGAGTATTTTGTGCTTTGAACAAAACTTATTATTCTTTTAGGCGTTTTTTTATTCTTCAACTGATTGAAATCAAAATTTAATGCAGACTTACAAATTTGGTAACAAGATGGTGCATGGAATTTATTTTATTTAAGTCATTCCATTTTTGAGTTATCACGTTTATATATATGCTATTGTTGAGTAAGCTACGAATAGTATGGCTCAAAATTTTATTCGGATATAAACATTGAAACCGTAATTTCATTACTTTAACCCCTTCCATTTTGTTGACTTTGACAGACAAGCTTTATGTAATTAGATTTTATTGAGAATTTGAAAAAAATCTACTAATTTAAAATCGCATACCAAATTTCATTAAAACTTGTAATATGTAAAAAAAAATTTAATTCAATTCCTACCTATTTTCTTATATTATTTATGATAGGGTGTCGTGTCAATAATCTCAGAGCTTGGCTACAAACTTGATGATCAGTTGGTGGCTCGGCAACGGGTTTGGGAACTTTGGCGGTAAATTTAGTGAACATTTGGCGTCATGGCGATGGATTTGTTGACCAATTATTAATTACAGGAAAATTCTAATTAATTAGTTAATATTTGAAAAAAAACCCTGAAATAACATCAAGTGTCATCCACTACAAGTTTAAAAAATATTTGAACTTGAGTGGATGAAGAGAAGTATTTTATTATCGATTGAAAATTTGAACAAGATATTAAATAAATACATATAGGGAGAGTGTAAACTAATAATAAGAATTGAATGAAGAAAAGAAAAACCCTAAGAATTATATTTTCACAGATAAGTTTATTTAAAAAAAAAAAAAAAAAATCCCCCTTTCTCGAAGAAGTTCTAAAAGATAAAAATGCATCAAAAGCTCGAGTTTAAACCTGTTGACGATTACAATACTTTGCATATTTGTGAGAGAAGGTAAAAACGAGGTCTGTTATGTAAAGACTTGCGTAACCTCAAAACGTGATGTTGATTCACCAAACTGCATTTGTGTCTCACTTTTTTTTGCTTTAAAATTTCATAGCATGTCATTCAATAAGAATGAAATAAAAAATAATTATATGAAGTAAAAGTTATGAATGAGAAACCGATGAATGAATGTTATTGAATTAAAAATGTAATACTATAAACGAAAAACAATTATCAGGTATACAACCGCTTTTAACTCGGTTCACAAGATAATGTTACAATGCTGAATGTGAATTATAAATTTAGAGTTTGAAGAATTTATCATGACTTTCGATAACATGACGATGGAAAATGTTTCCATTTTGTTGGCTGGTGCTCTTTTAAAGCAATAATGGATCATTTCCTAAACATTATTGAGTTAAATAAATTCTGGCTTGTTTTTCTCTCAAACAGTTTAAGCATTTAAATTTTGTACCACCCCATTATTTATATATTTTTCTGCTTGATAATATATTCCATGTCTCACCAATTATCTCGTTTCAAAATAGGTTATATATATATATATATATATATATATATATATATATATATATATTTCACAAAAAAAAAAAAGAAGAACGGGAACAAAAGATTTAATTTTTATCTTAATATTATCTATTAATACTTTCATCTCGCATTTTTTCTTGTTATAAAAAAAGAAATCCCAATTTTTTACCCCTTGCTATTGTATGAAACAAACGAAGATTTTCAATTGTAAATGAATCATTTTTAAGATTTGTCTTTAATACAGTTTATGTCCAGTTGCATCACAATTTTATTTTTGGCATAAAAGCTGGATTTTCTTCCCTAAAAATAACTGACAATTGAACTATTGATTGCGCATTAAACAGGTACAAAACAAAAGCAAGTGTGCTAAAAATGGATGTGATGGTGAAATGATAATTAAAAGAAATGAGCAGTCGGTGTCTTTATTGGACCTCTATTCCTTTTACAAATCAAATCATTGACATTCGTGCAATTTTTCCCTCTTCTCTTTTTGTTCCATTTATTTTTTTCGGTTTTCTTTTTTTTCAATACAGGAATTTTGAAGAAAACGCATCTCATTTTTTTTAATAATTCATTTTCTTCTTTATTTCTTTTTCTTTTTATAAATCAGCTGCCTAGAAAGTTTTATACAAAAGTCAATAGTTTTTAAATTTAGTATGCTGTTTAGTTACTGTTTCGTTTTGAATCAAGTTGATTAAAAAAAATCAGTAACAAAACAGTAACCACGGTTCAAAAGTATGTGTGCTACTCTGACACATTTCATACTTTTGAAGCGTGATCCTTCGATGAAGACGATCATGAACACCTATTACCATCTGCACGCTTTTCGGCCACAAAGGCGAAAGATTGTCTTGACACGCGACTTTAAATTTAACATGCATATGTCCGCTTACATGACATATTGTTGGTGAAATTCAGGGCCTGGCCGTGTGAAAAACGAGACTTTATCACCAGTAAAATGCGGACATAATAGAAAACAGCTGAAATCCCCAAAAATATATCTTTTGATTTCTCTGAGATATTGGTTGTGCTT
>JAPMOQ010016726.1:1507555-1526982 GCA_026543055.1 Argiope trifasciata
TCCCCCATTACAACTTTTCAAAAATTCTCATCTTTTGATAGTTTCAGACTAAACTCTCTGGTTTGTGGAGATTTAACAAATACAGAGATACGCATTCTAATTTGTTATAAGCAGCGAAAGTTTGGAAAGGCATTTAATACGTCTCAGTTCGAAATAATTAAGTTTTAATTCAGCCGTTTTTAAGTCATTTTTAATTCCATATTATTTATTACTAACTTTAAACATTACATGATAAAAATCAAATGGTTATTGGACTTATGATTGAACTCATTATATGTTTATAATATGTACTCATATGTATTCTATACATATGTATTCATATGTATAGAATGCATATGAATACATTTTATTATTACATATGTATAGAATTCTATTCATATGTACATTTTCATATGTATTCTGTATAGTATATCTAAATGACAGGCATATGAAAATGCCTGTCATTTGGATATACTTTATGGAATAGATATGAAAATGCCCCCTTTTTTAAGATAAATTTTCTTAATTTTATTTTTTGACTATCATTTTAATTTGGCATTGTTTATTTCAATAATGATTTAATTTTTATGGCACAATACTTAAAAGTATTGATTTGCAATATGTTGCTTTATTAAACACCATTACCAGTCATTAATTTATGTGATGCGTTTAGATATAAATTATTTATGTGATGCGTTTAGATATAAATTATTTATGTAATGCGTTTAGATATAAATTCTCTGGGATTTTATTTGTGGAGATTTCAATCCACATCCCCCTAGGCTACCACAGTCTAGGAATGGAGCACCAAAGTTGGAACTTTAAAGTACATATTGAAATACATATTTTAACAAAAGCACTAGCAATGATTGGGAACGAGTAAATCAACCTCTAGCATTGAATGTTGACATTATGATTTAATAATGCCAACATTTAATCAAAATTGGAAGATAATATTTTGGGTAGATGGAATTTTACTGTCTGAGAAGTTGCTTTTGTAACATTACTCTTTATAAAATAGGTATTCGTAACTCTGCTGTCGATTATAAATCGAGAGAACTAAATTTTATTGATGTAAATTTTTAAAAAATTATCTGAACGACAAGGTCACGAACACCTATGCAGTTAACTTCTTGGTATCTCTGCATGTTGAATTCGATGGTGTATCTGCAGGAGTCATGTTTAATTTAAGGAGTATAATTTCATCTGCTCTTTGAATTTAAAGGGTTTTTTAAATTCGTTTCAAAGCAAGAATAGCCATCTATGGGCATAGCGGTATATTTTGTCTCTTTTATTTAGTAACGCTTTCTTTGATATTTTGAATAATACTATCATTTTCTTCTTTTTCCATGTATTTTTTCCTTGGATAAAAATGGAAAAACTAGACAAAGGCTTGTTTTGCACGTACACAGATAGGAATATTATCAGTTGCGCTGATAAACAAAGAATGAATTGTATTCTCTCTGTATCACAGTTTTTGTTAGTTTCTCTTGAGAAAAATATTAGTAATTATTTTCTACTTATATAATACTTTACAAAAAAACTTGATAGATCAATCCTAGTCATTGGAAATGACCCGCATAGTTTATGATGAATAGTATTATGATGTGTTTAGTCTAAGTAACTCATAATGAATGATAAAATAATTTTAAAAAATCAAATTAAATTCAGCAAGAAAATAAAATATCGTTTTAAATTAAAATGCATTAAAAAAGTGACGGTGAATCATAAATTTATTTCAATGAAAATTGCAAATCATGCTCAGTAATTGTGATTCTAATATGTGGCTTGTTTGGTAGCGCGTTGGATTCCCATTCCTTTTGTTACGAATTCGAGCCCCTCCGCCGAAGACTGTGCGTGTGTGGTGGTTGTTGCACGTATAAATCTATTGTGGCCACAAAGTCCTTCATTTCAAGAGTAATACCACTGAGGGCTCTGGTTCAGAGGTGATCGTTCTCTGATCCAGGTCTAAATTACGTTCTGTGGATGAGTGAATGGAATGAATGAAGTCCACCCCGTAAAAAGTAGCTGACTCGCTTGAGTAGATAACTCGTTCTCTTGGCCCTAGATGGCGCTAATTAAAAAATAGAGTTGCAAAAATGTCGACTTTAAATCATTGACTCTTTATTCAGCGGGATTGTCATTGACAAGTGCCATTAGAAACAACAACAAAATAGATCTAATATATCTGCTCTTTGGTACTAAAAACGATATATAATTCAAAATAGAAACTTAACCTAAAAGAAGAAAAATAGTAATAGTCATATGTTTACAATTTTATATCGCAACAAAACTTCAACAAGATTTCTTAGATTCAATACAAAATCAGATTTTGATGTATGTTTTATAATTTATTTATGAAACAGATGAAGGAACTATGAAACTCATATGCAGTGTCTTAGATTCTGGTAACTCAAATGCTATTTTAATTGAAATTTTAAGCAAAAAGTATTTTTGTTATTAATATCCAATAATTTATGTTTGGCAAATCTGTTTTCTGCTGAAATAAAGCGAATTCAAATCGATAGCCTCCTTTGTGTCTTCTATTTCGATCCTGTTTCCACTTTTTTATCAGCAAGCAATAAAATTCTAAAATAGCTTTGTAGAGCTATTTTCCTAATCTCGTAAAATTTTCATTCATAAAGATTATCAGCAAATAAAAACATTTCCTGACTATTGGTATGTTTAATTAATTTATTTATTAGCTCAATTCTGCAGCATAATCTATACTTATAATAAAGCTCAATGTGTGTGTGTGTGTGTGTGTGTGCGTGTGTGTGTATGTTGGCGCTCTACAGGCCAGACCGTTGGACCTACAGCTACCAAATTTGGTGCATGTATACCTTGGAGGTCCGGAATGTGCACCTCGGAGCTCCTTTTTCGAATTTTTAATTAGAATTTGAATTAATTAAAATTTAAGCGAAATTTCGACGTTTTTCCGCTATAACTTCCGAAAATATTATTGCACAAACATGATTTTTATATCAATTTAAAGATAAAAAAATTAGCTTTCTAATGGTGTCGGTTTTTTAATTTATGATGTAAACTTCTATTTTTAATGAATTTTTAAAAAAATATTTTAACCATGTTTTTATCACGTGACTGGATAAAATAAAAGAATGCCGGAAGTTCAAATAAAAAAAAATATCATTGCAAAATAAATCTACAGAAATGATACTTTCAGCACGTGACTGGATAAAATAAAAGAAATATAAAATGTGATATTTTCTTTGAAAAATAAATGCAAAGCAAAGGTTTCTACAATCGTTTGCAATATCTATATCATTAACTCAATAAATCTTCTTCATTTACGGTAAACGGTTGAATTTTGACAAGATATGCATTAAAATCCCGACTTAATGACATATTTATGTTATCGTTTGCAATATCTGTATCATTAATTTAATACTTTTTTTCCCTTTCTCGCTTTCTTTAAAAAAACATATTTAATATTTTGGCAACATCATCGAAATTTTTTTTAATATTTTGGAAGCATAACAGATGGTTAAAACTGACGGATTTATAAAATTAAAGAATATTACTAGGAAAAGGTGTACTTTTAGAACTTTCCGTCCATCATCTTAAAGAAAATACTAATTTCAGGTCAATCAATGCCCGGAATTACTTCAAGGCTAATGAATATGTGATTTAATTGAAAATTTTAGAACGCTTTACTCATGGCGAACCAGCTGGTCGCCAAAGGCGGCTAGTATAATATAAGATGAAACTTGCAGAGATGAATATAAAACCGCAAAGTAGTTTCAAATTCTTCAAAAAAAACCTTTTCAATAATTCTACGTCTCTGAAGTGCAAAACAAATTTTTATCTCAATCAAATCTATTTATTAAAATTCCTTATTTATAATAGGAAAACCAAACTTCCCTCATATCATCGTCTAACGAGCCTTTTTTCTTTTCTATCATGCGGAGTCGAACTTTGCTTAATGCATCTTGGGGCCTTTCTTTCTTTTCTTTTTGAAATTCTAACCGGAATTTTATTAATTAAAAATTAATTCAATTTTTTTTTATGTTTTTCTAATAATAACTTCGAGAAATATCATTGCACAAAAATAAATTTGACACAGTTTAAGATTTTAAAAATTGTCCACACACACACACAAACAAACAAACAAACAAAATTCTTGTTGAAATTTTCAATCGTTAATGAAATATTTTTCATTTATCTACGCTAGTTTAAATACATTCTTTTAGACTTGTACTCGATGTCACCAGATGTTAATACGATTTTTTTTTCTTCAAATATTTATTAATTATTTAAGTTTTTCCAGTAATTTCTATTTGGTCACAAAAGTCGCCAAATGGTCACCATGTTTGTTGTCAAGCTCTGAGATTACTTCCGCGACTCCCTGTCATAAATAATATAAGATAATATAAAAAAATAAATAGGAATTGAATTTATTTTATTTATATATATTACTTGTTTTAATATTTTTTTCGTAGATAGATTACGTTATTGCCGCGAAATATGAACCGGTCTTTCAATTTTGAACATGTGATTTTATTTCATTGGTGAAGGGTAAATAAATAAATATTATTTTCTGTTTAATCTTTGTAAAGTTAACAAGGCAATTTTTTTAAAAAGTGAAGCTGCAGTGTTGCGAAAGTTAGAAGATAGATTTATAGTATACTTACGTTTTTGATAACGATATGATGGAGAATGTTACGGAGTTCACGTGCACAATAAATAGAATGTAACGCGTATATGTAAAATAACTAAAATAACAAGGCTTTAAACACCAAATGGCGCAATTATGAAGTTATTTCATATAATTTATAGCATATGACAATATTCTCGGCAAATGAGCCGGTGAAGAATAAAAATAGTGAAATTATAGTTCCAGGAAAGTTAGATTACTTTAAAAGCTAACTTTATAATGTTGTTGCTTCTCATGGCACTTGACCAGTCAGCTGACTAATTTTGTCAGCGATTTCAGCCGAAATTTTTGCGTCTCTTTTTTTTAATAGCGCCGTCTAGGGGCAAAAGTATTAGCTAGCTAATCAAGCGTCACAACCCTTTTTATGGGCCCGATTTCATTCACTCAACCTTAGATCGTAATTTAGACCTGTATCAAAGGATGATCACCTCTGAACCAGTACCTTCAATGGTATTGCTCTCGACATGGAAGACTTTGGGACCACGGCAAATTTTTACGTGTGCCATCCACCACAGCAAACTAAAGTCTTTGTCCGGATGCGTTCGAACTCGCAACCCAAGGGACGCGAATTCAACGCCTTACCAACCAGGCTACCCCGGCCCACCACTTTATAATAATATTTTGATGTCTTGAGATTTAATATTATTAAGACACGCATTGAACATAGTAGATATTTGCCTATTAAAGTCATACAGCCTTGATGTATTTGATGCTTAAAAATATTTTCTTGAAGGAATCCTGAAAATTAAGTATTACATAAGAGATTTAAAGCTTAAGCTAGTCGCCAAAGGCGGTTAGTAATGATTAAGGCACATTTATTTTTTTCATCTGGTACGAATATATAGCTTCATCTTTTTCACTGTGTGGAAAAGCATTCGCCAGAATTGCTTATTGATTACAAAATTTCGTTCGTATTTATTTCCTTTTGGAAAATTCAGATATGTTATATTACACTTTAAGAAAAAGAACTTTTCTGAATAAGTATCATATTCTTGTGAAACAATATTAATTCTTCGACACATTTTGTCGACCCATTCTTAATTCTAAAACGAAATCGTTTTGATATAGGTAATTATTCTTTAGAGAACATATTGAAAGATTCTCTTCAAATAGAATTGTTCAAATTACCCTTTAGCTACGTTTTAATATTTTAAACTGCAGCCTTGATTTTTTGTAAAAATTATATACGAAATAAAAGTGTTCAAATTAGAAAATACTTTTTATTGCTAAATTTTTTTTTACCATGAACAACAGTTACGTTTCATCTGAATTGAACAAAACATAAGATGTTGCTTCAAAGCTGAAAATTAAAAAAAAAAATACAGTGAGCCTCGCTGAACGAGCTTATTATTTATAATGTATGCTTATATATGCAAAAAATATTATGTGTTTAAAGACAGTTTTTTGGCTGCTTTTCTGGCGAAAATTAGACATAACCACATTATTGAATGAATTTGTAGCTCGCAGTGCTACTACTAAACAGGGTGATGCTTCTCAGCATACGATTCAATATTTTCCCATTGTTTCAGCATCTCTCATATTTAATTTCCATTTCTTTCAATATCTCCCATATTTAATTTCTCATTACTTTAGTATCTCTTATTTAATTTCCCATTGTTTCAGTATCTTCTTTATTTAATTTATCACTGTGCCAGTACCTCTCTTATTTAATTTCTCATTCTTTTAGAATTTTCCATTGTTTCTGTATCTCTCTTATTTAATTTCCCATCATTTCAGTATCTCCTTCATTTATTTTATCACTGTTTCAGTATCTCTCTTATTTAATTTCCCATTGTTTCAGTATCTCTCTTATTTATTTTATCACTGTTTCTGTATCTCCTTCATTTATTTATCACTGTTTCAGTATCTTATTTATTTTCTCAATCGTTCAGTATCTCTTTTATTTCCCTTGTAGATGGATCCTCTGTAGCATCTTTTATTTCTTACATCAGCAACTTTTTTTTTTTGTGACTCAAAATGTTGCTTCATAAATTCTTCAACAGTTGAAGCTATGTTCTATCGCCCGTCTTCTCTCTCCTTCTTGTATTCATTGAGAAATGAAGTCGAATTTGTTTTTCATTCCAATGAGATAATAGGCAAGATAGGATTCTTAATCTTGATATTCCGTTATCTTTCCCGTAATCTACGTACTGTTTGATAAATATGAAGTGCAGTTTTAAATATTTTTTTTTTCATTTGTTTAAATTATATTTAAGGATAATTTCTAAGGTATTGCCTTATACCCCTCTACTTCTGAATATATCTGTGAATACATTATCTATGTACAAGAAATAGAACAGAAAAAGAATAATTTAACAATAATACCTTAAAGACAAAATTAAAATATAAAATTGAATATTCTTATACTACCGAGAATGTTGGTTAATTTGAGCGCTTCGAATATGAATTCGTCGGAAATTTAATTTTTTCCTTTTGATCTCTTGATCTTCATATTTATGTTAAAATATAATCTATACAATTTTTTAAAAAAAATATTCAAAATCCAATTTAAAGATTTCTGTAAAGCTGAAAATAGAAACAAATTTCGAAATGAATTATGTTAAAAAGAAAAAGAAAATTTAAAATAATTTTTAACAACTTAATCTTTTTAATAGTTTTACTGTTTTGTATTTAATTAAAAAATTTTTTAGATCATATAATTAGAAGGTGTACACGACCATACACACATTGTAAGATGTTCTTTTTCAGTACTGAAAAATGTTCTTTTTCAGTTCTAATCAAATACTGAAAAATGTTCTTTTTCAGTATTTGATTTAAATTTATATAATTTTCAATAAATATCAATCCGCATTTTTAAATTAATTATTTATACACATTCTATAAAAGGCTTTATTTCCCTCCTTTAAATTTGCTCTATAAAGTAATATTATATCTTTAATATTTAAATAAAGCTGGTTCTTTAATCGTTTAGCCAAATTAAAATCTAACTACGCTTTTCGCATATTTAGTTTTGAAATTATTAGAGCTATGAATATTTCATCAGGCCATATCTGTTTTAATATCTTTTTTCTGGCATAATTGAATAATGCAATTCCGTATTTTCTTTTGAAAACGCTTTATTCTGAAGAGTAGTTTCTTCTATTTGTTCTTCATCCGAATCGTTTTCCATGTAAGGATGTGGTAATATTCTAGACGGTATCTTTCCAGACAATAATTTCGGTTTTTGAAGTTAAACAAAGTACACTAGATTTCTTCGATGAACTAGAAATGTTTTATGAATTTTGCAAACATTGCAAAAGAATCTTGTTTTCATGTCTTATTGTCTTCTCTCTTAAATTCGTTCTTCTTAAGCTTATTATAATTTCAAATGTATTTCAATGTTTAAATTCGTTAGCTCATTTAAGGCATCCGACTACGTTAAAAACGCTGGTTATTGATCACACTGGCGATTTTTTTATTGTTATTTCTTGTGGTTCAGACTTTTTTCTTCAAAAAACAATTTATGTTTTCTAGATAAAGGAAGGCCTGACCCATCAGCCCAGAGAATTTTAGGCAAAACCTATTTTTCAACTAAAATTTGTCTTTCACTTCACTTTTAATTTTCATGAAAATTCTCCACTCTTAACATATCTCAAAAACTAATTCAGGTATTTACATAAAAATTTCACCGCCTGTTTTAAATGTTATGGGCAATGAAATGAACCGAAAGTTTCATTAGCGTTGAAATATTTTTTCATTTATAGGCATTTTTAGAAAAATTAAATTGTTAATTTATGGAGAAAATGCATATATACTTTTACCCATAACTTCTTTGTCTCTCCAGATTTTTCTTAGATTTTGGTTCATTTCATTCATCATTATATTCCAACACTTGAGTACAAAAAATAGTACTGCTACATTATAATTTTGAGTAGAGTGTTAATCGTTTTGGATAAATTTCATTAAAATTTACTGTTCCTTAAAATACATTATATTTTCAAATAATTTTGTTGAATTTATAGCATTTTGTTATATAATTGCCAATACATCAAAAACCATAGTTTAAAATAGTTTTTAAAACATTTACCTTCAAACGTAGAGTTCGGTACCTTAACAGAAATTCAAATATGCAGTTGCGCAGTGTACAATGCACAAGCACTGGCCACATACTCTCAACGTTGCTGCCCGTTGCATAGAATGAGTATCAAATCAAATAAGTTTAAAATTAATTTTTACATACCAATGTGAATTCTTTAACACGGTTTTCTTTGTTAAAAAACTGGTTTTCAAATATGAAAATTTACATTTGAAAACCAGTTTTCAAGTGTGACAAATTTACATTTAAAAACCGATTTTCAAATGTGACAAATTTACATTTAAAACCGATTTTCAAATGTGACAAATTTACATTTAAAAACTGATTTTCAAATTGACTAAATTACATTTAAAAACCGATTTTTGAAATCCGGGTTTGAACTGTCGTCAAATTCTAATAAAAATACTAAATTCAGGTCAAAGATTAATATTTTGTAACTATAATATACCAATGCCATTGAAAGCTTCTATGAAATAAGATTTTATTAGAGAGTATGCTAGAAGGTTTTTGGGAATACCTCTCCCTATTTTTTTTTTAACCTGGTCCAGTTGGAACACATGAAGCTGAGATCTGATACTCTCGAAATTCAGGCCCCTCCTTTTTTGGTCTGTAGTTTAGATTATTCAGTGTTATTTAGAGGATTCAATTATTAGGTTTAAATAATGAAACTACTTTCATAACGGTTAAAAAGCATTTTAAATCGCACTATTGCAGCTTCCAGAATTTTTATTTTTTAAAGATGTAATATCTACATTAATACAGAAAGGCATTAAACATCAGCATTTTAATCATATTCTTGTGAAAGAAAAAGGAATATTGTACTCGTATTGCCAATTTTTATTTATGTTATTGAAAGCTGTGTCTATCTAGATGAGCCATTACCTTGTTAACAATACTTCGGATATGATTATTGCAGATTATCTAACAAAGTTTGTTGCAGGAAATATCATGTACATTTACAGAGAACTTAATAACTAAATGAAAAATTATTTTTAAATATAAAATAATATTAAAAGTTTCATTTATTTGTAAAGAAACGAAATCCCAATGCATGTTATTGAAATGCTGAGATCAAAATTAATCACTTAAATCAATTGGGATATTAAATAATAAAAAATGCATACTTCAGTCCATAAATGCTTGCTACAGGACACCGTAAAAGGAGCCTAAATAATATGTGAAATTTATGAATCCATAACTAATTTTTATTCATGCTTAGCTTTATTCTCACACGACACATCAGTCAAATTAAGCTTATTAAAAATAAATAGATAAACCTGTTGCGATTGCGAAATAAAAATTGTGATTTGAGATTTCACATCAGATTATGATACAAATCAAAAGGGCTGGAATATTTTTAGTTTCGCCTGCATAAGAGATGGCGTAGAACCACTTTTGCTTCTCGTTGAAATCTGAATTATTTATTCCCCCCCTTTTTTAAATATTTAATAAATTAATTTATTGATTATTATTCTACTACTATTTTTTTGCTTCAGCTCTCATAAACTTATCGCTTAGCATCTGAAGTTATTTTTTGTCAAGAACTGGTGATTTGTACCTCGTTTTTCCGTAGCATCTTTTCAAAATTTTTGCTCCTAATTTTCCCCCTAACTTTTCTTTACTTTCTAAGTGTTTTAAAATATTCGAAATTCTTAACACGAGATATAATAAAAGGGTCATTTTTTCACCATCAGACAGACAACCATTCAAAATTCTAATTTTTACTCTGATGTAGAAGTGCAAAATTTTTGTAACGAAGTAGAGCGCCCTCTTTCACTGCAATTTTGAGCTTTTCATTTCGGTTTTTCTTGAAGAAATGGAATGCTTAATATATGAATTAAATATGAATCAGAACATGAATTAAATTCATTACGATATCCAAATATTCCCAGTGAATGGATTTTTTTTTTTTGTATTCCAGAATAATTCTGAATTGCTGCTAATGAATTTCTTAAAATTGAAATTCATTTAAGAGAAATAAATCTTAGGTTTAATTTTGATCGATTCTTTTATTCAATCAGAAGCAAAGGATTCTTTCCCTTAATCAACTATGAATTTCATATTTTTACCAATAATAATAATAATGGTTCGTTGAAAAATAACTGTCTTTAGTATATTGAGTAAATTCTTAAAATAAGGGATTATTAAAATTAGAATACCTAGTTATATTATAATAATAATACTAATAAATAACAAAAATTATAAAAGAAAATGAAATGTATCCTTATAGTTTATCAGGTCTCTCTTTTTGTATTTATGAATGACACTGTTTTGTCAAAATCTCTTGATATAACTTATTTTCATTTATGATTATTCTAATGTCATTGAAATTTCTTATTGTTAAATCTGTAAAATTTTGCACATTTGATAATCTGGTAGAAAATTTGGTAGGCAATCTGATATCAAAGGTAATCAGAAATTTATTCATTTGATTTTCCTCTTTGTATGTACCCAGTTTCCAGAAATTGTGGAAGACAGATCATCGATTCATCGATTTGTTATTATGAACGGGAATCACATTTAAAAAAATCAATATTTTGATATTTCATCAGTAAAAAAAATGATTTAATTCCTTGAAACAAAATAATTTATTTTTCGCTTGGAATGCTTTCGATTTTTTTTAATTCATTGAACTTTTTTACTTAATAGAAAATAAAATAAAATTGAATATCATATTTGTATTTTGAAAAATAAAGACAAGAAAAGCGTACATCATTGTGATTATTCGAGTAGCTTTTCTTCCACATTACTAAATAATAATATCAACAACAAACAAATCATAAATGAAACAAAAGCAATAAATGAAATAAATCATATTTCATCAAGACGTAGTTTCCATTGTGATTTTAAGTAAATTTTTATAGTATATTTTCAGAAATTTCTTTTTCTTTGGTGCTACTATGCTGAGAACATATATTTCCTGAAATATCGGGTTATTTATTGTTTAATAATTAAAGAAATAAATTTTAATTGCTTAATAATTTTGCTTTTATAATTAAAAAAATTAAGAATAATATTTAACTACAGATTTATAACCTTATTTAATTAGATAGTTCTTGAAAAGTAATTTTCAAATTAAATACTTTCTTAAATTTCAGTCGATTAGCTTTCAATTGAGAATAAGTAAACACTTGTTAAATATTTTTTATTTCTTCATATCTTTATCGTTAGTAATTTATCAATAATAAATAAATTAGTTATGAGCCTGTCTAAGTTTGATAGTTGTACACAACAAATAATAAACCGCGCTCGGTTTGAATTACTTTCCTGAACTCCCCATTTTTATTCGTTATTTTTTTTCATGCGTTGTCATTGTACTTTGCAAGCAGATGGAGCAGCTTCGAAACGACCAATCAGAATGGAAAGGTAGTGACGTCACTCGCGCTAGAACGACAAGAAGCGCGGAGTTGGTCGCGATTTTTTTGTGTCCGAGGCTATGATGGCCGCCATTTGCGAAGCCTTTGGAAAATGTTACTATTATTGACTGTAAGCGAGCCTAAAATTGTTGTGGATTACACGTAGCAGCAAGTTTTTCTGATATATTTTGTGTTCTCGTATGAATTAGCTATTTCTACCTTCGGATATCATCGTCTTCCTATCCAGGTCTTTATACGCAGCCACATTTGGGGACCAGTACAAGAGTGCGTCAACATCACGTGGTGACTTTTTTCTACCTGCACTGCTACATCCTTTGTGTTCTAGTGCTAACGAAGAATTGCAATATGTTAAAGTGTTTTGTGTTTCTCAAGTGTGGATTACTGTGGATAAGTTATTGATTTATTTATTCAAGTGTGTCGTTTAAGTATTGTTTTCGTAGCGGATAAGATCACGTGGCTTCATTATGGAAGCGCGCCATACCAAGGCGTTGGCGTAATAACAAATGCATCATTAAGAACTAAATAAGGTTTTAAATCAAAATAATCATTGTTATTTACTTTTGATTTGTGTTGTTAACATATCGCAACTGCACGATGAAAGCGAATCGGAGTGCAAGTAAGTGTTATTAGTTAACCGGTGTTCAATGGGATCATTATTTGCATGTTGTCACCGGCTTCGCTTAGGGTATGTTGCTTAGCCGTTATGGCCCCCGCCCTTACGAAGGCGGATAGGCGAGCAGATTGTCTTCCTGTTGTGCTCCCGTTTTGTATGTCTAAAACGGCCGACTCGGAAAACAGGAAAGACAAAATCAACGAATTAAGTCTTACTAAGTTACCCAATAAATTCGCTTCTTTGTTAAACAAGCGTAAACATCTTATGAATAAAGCATGGTTTCGTACATATATCCGAAACCATTCAGAATTATCGGATAGAAACCGGTATTCACAATTTGACCTCCGAAAATCCTTGCTGAACAGTAAGGTTAGGTTAAATGCTGAAACTAAAATCAAATCATGGCATGGTACGAATGTTACTCTTGCTGTGGCGGATAAAGTTAGGTTGAAATATACGATGAACAAAAATAATAATTCTCTAAGAAATATGGGTTTAGCCAGAGCTAATACGTCATTAGGATTGCACAGTTTGAAAAAGATGAACAGGAGTGTACAATTAACTCAGAGAGATAAAGGAAGTCCTTCTAACCTGACACAAGAATCGAGCGATTTAACACCCGCTCTCCCTGATTCCACAAATTCGGAGCTAGAAACTCCATGTGGGATTGTGAGAGAAGTGCAACCAATACAGGGACGAAGTATGGGGAAGGTGTCATCTAGTGTGGATATAGCTTGTGATTCTACACACTCTGCAGTGGAAAATATGCCTGTATCAATTGCAGACAATTCAAGTACTGGAGATGTTATCTCAATTTCAAATGATTCCAATACTCCTCCATTGTCTGTTTCTCTTAATGACACTAACGTATCATTAAGTGAAGCTAATTTGTCTGTTACATTAACAGATCCTAAGTGTTCATCAAATGTTACTGAAAACCTTGATGGATGTAATATCGAGACATTTGTACCTGTGTCAAATTCTAATACACTGTCTTCAAAATCTGATCAAGCTTTTGTTGCACCAAATGATATTTCTGTGATTCAAGAGAATTCTGATAAATTATCCCCGCATTTGAATCGAGATCTTGTATCGGATGTCTTGGATACAAAAGAATCCGAACATGATTCATCTGCTGGTAATTTGAACTGTGTCACACCATTGTCTTCTCCGGTAAGCAGTGTTCCTGTGCAAGATGACATTGTGGACATTGCTGCCTCATTAGAGGATAAAGCACCATTTTCTCCTTGTAGTCCATCACAATTTTCACTTGATGGAAGCGACGACGAAAGTGGTTCCTGTACAAGTTCAACCTTAAGTGCTGATGATTCTCCTCTTCCTTCCTCTTTAGATGAAGGAAATGAAAAGGTTTTTATAACATTTCCCGATTCTTTTCTAGCCTCTGCTTCAGGGGTTCACAAAGAACTTGCAGCACCTGCATTCTCAGATGCATCATGTTTCACTTTGAACAGTGTGGATTCATTAATTTCGAATGACGGAATGCATCTAAAGCACAATGCCTGCTGTCCTGTCCCAGAAAGGGATCGGTCTCTGTTTAAGGAACTTCTTCTAGAGCACCAGGAAAAAATTTCTGTTGCTCTTAGAGAGACTGAATTTTTGTTGAGAAAATACATGATGCAGCATGCTCAGACGCAAATTAGGACTTTTGTCCAGCATTTTCAAAAGAAGCTTACAATACCGTGCCAGAGACAAGCAAAATCGAGTAGTTCAAAATCGGCTAGAGAGTTAGTTGATTTGAAAGCAGAGTTGCTGCAGAGTGAAAATGTGAAAAATTTATCAACAGCTGCATTGGTAAACTTAGTTCGCAACATGGGATCAAATGCATCTGCAGAAAATCTGCTGCCTCTGCAAAATCCTGTTGTGCAGGATTCTGAACTGCAGGAACAAAACAAGTTAACTTCCCAAACTTTTACTCCTGAAGAAATTTCTGATGTTAAACATACCAGTAAAATTTTACTAAAAAGTATGAAGAGCCTTCTTCGATCTTCTGATCCTGATTTGACTGAAAGTTCTGATGAAGGGAGCAGTGATATGGAGATGGATGATCCTCCAGAACCTATGTGAGTATTTTAAACTTTCTTAATCAGGCCTATGATTCAGATTTTTTAATTTATGAATGACATTTGCTGTATAGTTTATTTTGCTTGATGAATGTATACGTTGTATCATCTGTTAGGCTTATAAACCAATAACATACTTTTTCTGTTGCTTAATTAAATCTGTTATGTCCAAGATTATTGTTGGGATTTCTGATATAACTGATTATGAAATATATTAGTTTTGGAAGTAATGATTGTTGTAAGTTAGTTGATTAGTGTTGGAAGTAATGATTGAAGCTGAATTGTTATACCAGCTTATAAGCTGAGGAATAATTTGCTTTTGTTCCTCATTTATATGGGTCAAAAAGCTATAGATTTAGAATTTAGCAATTTATTGAGATTAAAAAAAATTCAGCACAAATATCATAAGTGATATTTTCAGTAGCACATACTTGTTAGAATTTTGTATTAGTATATTGCCATTTTATTTTGTTGAGCAGGAACTGAATTTTGAATATTTTAAGTTGAAAATATTTAAAATATTACATTTAATTTCTTATTCAGTAACTCTTGTAGAAGGAGTAAATCTATAATATTATTTTAATTCATCAATTTATCAATTAAATTTGAATCATTTGATTTGATAATGAAATATTCATTTTGAAGTAGCATTTAAACTGCTTACAATATCTATTATCATTCAATTTTAAAAATAAATATTTGTAACTGTAAGAAAGGAATTTTTGAATTTTATATAACAAATACTTTTAAAACAAATGAAGTGTATTTATAATGTAATATCAAAAAGTTCTTGGTGAATAGATATTTCCAAAGAATTTTAACTAGTTTAAAGGAATTCAAATACTTCTTTAAATTACTTGATAGCCATTTATTGGTTATAACATATTAAAAGAGTAATTTTACTTTTAGAAATCAACATGATTTTGTTGATAAAAAACAAAATAATGTATGCTAGACATTTTCATTATTTGCTAGACATTTACCATTTTGTTTCATTAAATAACAAACACTTTTGCTTTTTTTAGTCATCTTTGCACGGTTTAACACCTTAATAAACTGGCATATACATTTTTATAATAAAGAATATCTTCATTTTTTTTCCTTTTGTACAAATGCTGGAGGGGGGGGGGTCTCCTCTAACCATGCTAATGTGAATGAGGATTTATAAATATATTTATAGCCTATCTATAATTTTTTATTTTGCAATTTACCATAAATTTGTAACTCCATGCTTTCACCTAATTTCTGTAACAACTTTGGAAATTTTGTGGCTCTTGTAGGATATGTGCTCTACAAGGGACCATCTGGTTTGTCATAATTCCATACTTATTCTGCTATATTGTCTGAAATTAAGGCCATATTACTTCAACAATTTTGGTTAAGCCCTGTTTACCATGTATTTGAATCATTCTGAAGGAATCAGTTCCATGACTTAATAGTGCTATTAAAAACATAAATATCCACTTTATCTGTCTTAAATTTTGAGCCTTTGTAATTTCCCTCGTAATTGTTCTCCCTTTGTTAATTTGTCTCGTAAACTATACAAAAAACTAAACTGAATACTTCAACTTTCAGCAGAAGAAAATCATATCGGATATTTTATGAAACAATTTTAAATATTAGGGCAACAATGTAGTGCGTTATTAGAAATTAAGTAAAAATATTTGTAGAAAATTGCCAAAATTTATCAATTTTTTGAATTATTAAATTGGTATCAATAAAAAGACTTTTTTTGAAAATTGCTAGTATTTTCGGAAGTTATTACTAAAAAATAAAAACAAATTTCTTTTAAGTTTGGATATATATATATATATATATATATATATATATATATAGTATAAAATTTAGTATTGCCAAGTCAAATGGTCTGGTTTGTAGAAAACTAGCACACACTCGCACATAACTTTCAACTTTATTATTAGTAAAGCCATATGAATCCATGTCGAACATTAAATGAGAATTTATCCTTTATACCATCTTTTAGTTGCCATTAAAGGAACTAGTGTCCATGATTCACAATGCTTGCTTTTTAAATCCTCTAAGAGTAAGAATTTGGAATATTACATTTAAAATGCTTTATGATGCAATCCATATAAATAGATATATTTACTTTTGTAATTTGAGAATATAAATGCTACAAAAGTAAGAATAAGTAATCAGATTTGTCTTGCATAAAAAATCTTTCTACAGCAAATCTTTTGAAAACTTTGCAAATCTACACGGAAAACTTTCTATGTGAAAAAAATCTGCACCAAAATGGAGAATAATTTTTTCCCTTCCGTTTTGCTGTAATTAATCTTTTGAGGTAGCAGGTAAATTAACTGAAATGACAAATACTTTTCATGAAATTTTTGATGGTTATTTATTTTGCAAAAGTATAATAAATATAGCATAATTGACTTGCATTTAGTGATTTGGTTTGCAAGTTTTGTCATGATATCAAAAACTGAATTTTATGCTTTTGGATTGCCAAAAGTTTGCCGAGAATTGCTAGTTTGAATATTTAAGGTTTGTTAAAATTCTATTGAAGTTTTCAAATTTTGTTTCTTTCATTATGTCATTTTTATTGCAAGAGTAAGATAATATGTAGCTCTACTACATAATCCAAAATTTCACATTGTGCAATTCTGTCATTTTTTGGGGGGTGATGGTTGTGAATTTTTCTTCCATCTTGATTTGTAAGTTATTAAAATAATAACTTGCTTTCTGATTGTATGCAAGTATATTGAACAAGAATTGCAAAAGCACAAATGACAAATTAAAAAAAAAAAAAAAAAGACTTCAATATTTTCTTAGATTTTCAAATTTTCATTTTTTTTTCTTGTTTATATTGTAAGAAGAATTATAAATTTAAAATATTTTTCTCTGTTTCATTCTGAAATTTTTTACTTGGAAGAGGTACTTCTATTCTTGGATCTTAAGGATAAGTTGTATACGATTACAACGATTTCAGCATTATTGTAGAGGAAAATCTAAACATTTTTCAGATAAATTCCTATAATGGTTTCTCAATACTTTAAATCTGTTGGAAATGAATTGCTTGTAGTGGCAATATCTTAATGATTTTTTTGACTTAAAAGACTACGCTCTTGTAAATTGTGATCCGGCTAACAATCTGGATTGACCTTTTTGCAAGTTCTGTCCCGCATGCTTTACTACAATCATTTTTTTTTTTTTTTTTTTTTTTTTTTTTTTTTTGTTAAATTTGATCTTGGATCCTGATATATTTTTTTTTTCAGAATCCTTTATTTATTTGTATAATTTTACTTTGTTCTGTATTTTTTTAAAATAATTGCTTAGTTATGATATTAATAGCTGAGCAAGTATGCTACTAAATTCATTATTGTAATAATTAGTAACTGTTGATGGAGGTTCTAAGAAACATGTTAGTTTAGCAGAAAAGATTAGTTATTCAAGTTAGCTAATATAGTCCAGAATTTGGATTTCAACTAGAAAATCAGTGAAAAATTTGGGTGTGTTAATACATTCTCCTTTCCATCTTTAGTTATACATATAAAGTGACTGATGTAGAATAGCTTGTATCAATTTTTGATATTGTTTTAAGTTTTGAATGTATGTATCTAGTGAAATAAGTGTGAAGCATTTAAATTAAATTTATTCAGATTATTCATTTTCTATTTGCTTATCAATAATGAATTTGAATTGATTACAAGTAATATTTAAATGCGACTAAAATAGTTTAATGAAATTTAAGATCACTTTCTGATGAATATACTTCTGAAACTTTATTAAATCTATAAGATTAGTTGAATATGACTGGTTCAGTATTTTGAACTATACCCAAAATTCTTGCCCTTATTTTTCCTTACCCCATTTTTTTTTTCTTCCCGTGATTGAAATCAGAAAATCTGGACATTTTTGTTTGGTCATCGCTTTGAAATTAAACACATTAATTAGAAGCTTTAATGTATATTTATAGAAATATTTTAGTTTATTTTTTATATATATTTAACTTTTTCAAATTTTTTTCATGCATTTTGATTGGAAGTTTCTGATAAACAGGTTGTGATCTCTTCAAAATTTATATATACAATTTTAAAGCTTCCATAGAGCACATAAAAATTTAATTTTCAAAATATTTTCGTTGCAATTTCACTAGTCTGTAGTTTATCAATGCATACTTTTTATTTTTTAATGTATGAAAATTAGTTAAGAATAAGTATGTGCTAACATTTAAAGTATAGAATTTATTTCAATTTGTAAATAAAAAATTGAATGATAGATTATCAGATTTCCTACACATTTTTGTTTTATATTTAATTACCCACATAAAAAAATTTTACCGATTAGCATTTTTAAACAGTATAGTAAATGGCAAATAATATTAATTTATCTAAAAATTATTTTTCATATTCAATTGAGAAATTATTTAATGACTATATTAAATGACATTTAAATTTTGCATTTAGTTGGAAAGTTTAATTTGAAATACTGTGGTCTCATTACAAAAGAAGAAATTATAAACATGTTATTGGAAATGCATCATATTCACTGTTCAGTTTATTGAAGGTGTTAAAATAATTTAAGAAAAATGTATAAGTTTTTATTTTCTTGTGTGAAAAAAAAACTAAAGCTGCTATAGTCTTTTAAACTGTTTCCATTGTAAAAAAAAAAAAAAAAAAAAAAAAAAAAAAAAAAAAAAAAA
>JAPMOQ010016726.1:1527082-1561568 GCA_026543055.1 Argiope trifasciata
AAAAAAAAAAAAAAAAAAAAAAAAAAAAAAAACGTTTTTGAACTAATTAATAATTTACAGATGCAGTTTAAATTATTGTGAAATAGAAAAGAATATGGTTTATTGTGTAATTTAGATGATAATTTCTGGAGACGATATCTTTTTCAATTTATCAAATAGCAAGTGTGCAGTTAAAATCTTTTTATAGCATTAGGTTTTACATTCACTACATTAATGTACAAATCCATGAAGTTTAAATGTATGCGTTTATATTTAATTCTAAGTTCTAGATTTGAACAAATATCATAATGAATCTTTTTAGTATTTTCTGAGGTTAACTGTTGAAAATTTTTACAATGAAATGCTTTTGAATTTTGGTTTTATATCTTGATAAAAGTTTGAAAAACCATTTAAATATTGGTATGGTTTGAAAAACTTAATGAGTTTATGGAATATTTGATTGTCAAGAGTCGCATGAAATCTGTTTTTAAATAGATTGCAGAATTCATTTTCCATAGAGTTTTTAATAAGGTATAAAATGATTGACTATTTATATAGAGAAACTGAAGAAGCTTTGAAGAATTCTGAATTTCTTATATTTATTTACACTTAAACTAGAATTTTTAGATTGAAATACAAAGACTTGAAACATTGACAGATTATTTTGTATGTTAAGAGCTGATTCATTTGTAATTAAGAATATTGTCATATATAGTTGCTTTTGATGAGAATTGATTGGAGATATTTTGTAAAATCGGTATGTTCATTTTTTGGGACTTCTATTTTTAGGATTTGATTTTTTTTTTTTTTTTTTTTTTTTACATGCAAGAAGTACCATTTTAAGTAAATATATAATCTATTAGAAAGAAATAATTTGCTTTTTTATCCATTGATTTGGCTAATTCTTCTGAATAACAAATGCTTTCTGAAGTGACTTATTACTTTTAATTTCTATAAATGTATTAGCTTATTCTTTTGCAGTGTAAATTCTTTGTTTTAAGTTGTATCCAAATTCAAGTGTTCCTTTACGAATTCAGAAAGATAGCTCATACTTTCTAATTTTCTTAAATGACAGATAATGGTGGTCTTGCGTATAATTTCTTATATTTAATATTTTTATAGAATTCAAAATTGCTCAATGTAAATCCTGTTTTTATGAATTCTTTACTATTTTATATGCCATTTTATATCACATGAATAATTTTTGGCCTAAAAAAATTACAGCATTCTTATTTTTATTTATATTTGGCTTTTTTTTTCTTATCAAAAACAGATACTTTAGATGGTTTAAATTGTCTATTTCATATTTTGACACCTTACTTTAAATTTCTGTGTAATTTTTTTTAAAAGATTTATAACCTTTAAATTTTTTTTTTAAAGTCTTAAAATTTATATCTTCAAACATGAAATATTTTGGGATTTAAAACTCAATGTTGGATTCTAGTTGCAATTAAACAGTAAAAGAAAAAGTTTATTATTAAAACATGCCTTAAAGTAACTTTTAAGAAGAAACTATTTAAACAGATAGGTTTATTTGGCATTGTTTTTTATTACACAATATGAATATTAGAAAAAAAACTGAAAGCATTCCACATATTGTCTTTATAGTCAGAAGAAAGCATTATGGAAATTTTTGAAGGAGCGCGCTGCGCTGGCGAGCCGTTCAACTTTGCTAATTTCAAAAATCCGAGAATTGGAAAATCAACTACAGACAATATCTGGTTGTATGAAGACAATGAATTCTTCGTACGAAAAGCTCAGTTTTGAGAACCCACCTGTTTCTGAAAATGCTGATGATGCAAGCTTACAGGCAACTGTAAAATTTGGAAGACCAAAAGGTTTAGGTCGACCTGTAAATGGGTATTTAGATCATTGTTCGCTTGGCACTACCATCCATGTTGGTACTAATGCTAATAATTCTGAAGCCTTACATATGGAGCAAAAACCCAATTCCATTACAGTTGGTGCCACTGAATCCTGTATGCGAACAAGGCCCTTAAAAACTTCAAGCTTTCATAAACGGAAATTAATTGTCACTACTGGATTGCATTTGACTAACCCTAAACTTGCAAAGCTTTCCACAGTCAGCTGTGTTTGCAACAGTCAAGAAGAGATGCTTCCCTGTGTACTCTGCACTGGGCGTTACAATTGCATTCAAAGTGTTGATCCAGATTCATTGCCACTTCTTGATCGAGTTGCTCTGCTGGATCCAACTTTCCATCCACTCCTTTCTTTTGAAAAAGGTAAGGATCTAATTGTTTAAAAGGGTCTACATCTTTTTCCTTTAGTTGTAGCAGACTTGTGTTTTTGTGATATATAAATATATATGTGTGTGTGTGTTGTGTGTATCGATTGTATATTTATCATTTGCTTTCTATGGTTTGATCTGTAATTCTCTTTCCAATTTCTGCTGGTGATTTTTCTGAAATATTTCATATGTATATATATTGAGCAGAACATTTTAAAAATCTTGCCTAGAATAATTAATTCTTTTTTATCCAAGTAGATATCTGTTTTGAGCTTTTAATCCAAGGCCTCTTGGCTATGAATATTTTTTTTTTATATTTTGGAAATGTTTTTCATCTTTTATCACTAGAGCAGAATTTATCATGTATATCAATTGTGAATTTGAAAATTACTGATAATAGTGAAATTTCTGTACCTTGGCTGGTAAAGGGATTTCGACTGCTTTTCAAGGAATTTTTATTTTATCTCTTAATAAGTTTTAAGAAGTATTGTATTCTTTCTTATATTAATAATTCTCATTCTTCATGTTGTAACAGATTTAAAGTAAATATTTTGTTTTTATGTGCTTATGATTATAATTATTAGCATATAAATTTTTTTGAAGGTATTCATTTGTGTTCTGTTTCTTAACTTTCAACTTAAGAAATTATCTATTGAAGAATCTCAAATCTGATTGTATTGCAGTTTGTTTTCCTTAGTTTTTGTTGTTGAGTGCATTCATTGGTGAATGTTTCATTTAAAAATTTTGGAAAAGTGGTTTTTGAATTTGTTGTTTAGTTTGAATTCATTTCACATTATTCTTAATTGCTATGGATTAATTTCTGTTTTAAAAAATGCTGAATGAAGTGGAAAAAATCATTTTTCAGATGCAACTGCTTTTAATGTTTGAGTATTTTGTCATTTTTTTCCTAAACATTTTTATTTTTTCTTATCATATTGGTATGTTCTGATCCTTTATTTTCATTTATATTATAGCTTTTTCCAAACAATTTTATTTTTCTACAATTTTTTTAATAAGATGGAACTTAGTAAGCATTAATATTTACATATGTACGCTGTTTTAAACAGAATCTTGGTGAAATAAAACAGCTAAGATAAAAAATCAGTGGGTTAAATACATGACAAATAATTAGCTCAAATTCATTATATTCTCATTTATAACTGTTTGCTGCACATCAAATATTTTAGAAGTTTGTTATGAAACTGCATTATGTAGGTTAATGGAATTAAATAGACGTGGCATTGTGGTATTTTATCAAAGCACATGATAGCTGCTTACAAAACTATGCAGCCTCTCATTTAGTTTTGTTGGTTTTACAATTGAATTAATATCTTGATAGAATGCAATATTGGTTTGGATTTCTAGACTTACTGTACTTGTTAATGGGAGCACTGGTCTTATTGTACTTCTTGTTATAGATGTGAAATTGATAAATTTTAAGATAATATATTTAAAAAAAAGAGAGAGAAAAGAACCGAAGACCGGATATTGAAAAGCAGGAGAAAAAGCTTTTACATTAAGTTAGTGTCTTGTAATATGATTATTTGCAATTCTATTGTAACTATATTTCTTTTGTGAAATAAATGTTTTGTACATTTTCATTTTGTGTATTTGGATATTATTGTCAAAATTTTATATTTGTAAATTGTATTAAATAGAAGTAAGCACATTTTATAAAATCTTCAATAAATATAGTAATTTTATTTTTAATTTTTGTGATTATGACTACAATCTATTCTGTATGACAATTTTAGGTTGCATAGTTTGTATATACATTCAGTTTTAAATTCAATTTCCTTTAAAAAAAAATTTCCTTTTAAAAATACTGAAATCTATAAAATTTTGATTATAAATTGTAATCCCCCCTCTCCCCTTCCAGTTTTTTTTTTTTTTTTTGTCTTTTTGGTGTATATGTCTTTTAACACTTTCATACTTTCTTGTGAAATCAAATTCAAAATGTATTCAATTTGAATATATTTTTTAGAAAATAGTTATGCGTAAAAGTAAAGGTTTTGGATTTATCCGCATTAATACAAAAGTATGAGTTATGAGCTGACACTCATTTACCTTTGGCAAATGATAAAAATGTACCCATGAACTTGAATACAGCATTTATTTCATTGGTGAATTTGTTTAATGATAAAAGGTCCGAAAAATTGATCTTTTTTGGCAAAGGTGGAGAGTGAAATAGGTTTAGACATAAGCTGATTAAAAAAAAAAAAAAATGTCCTTTGAATGTTTTGACATTTTTTCGAATGAGACATTTTCTTAGCTTGTTGAATTAAATTAGATTATGAAAATTTCATTGGACCTATGAGAAACTTTATGATCATAAATTTTTGAGATCATTAACATTACAAATCAGTTAGGTTTCAATAGATATTTACTGTATGTCGCTTCAAGAACTCTAACATATTTTCGTGAATTTTATAAATTGGAAACTGTTAAGACTATGATGAACTGATTTATTTGGAATGCAAGATGTTGTTATGAGCCTTATTTATGATATCAACCATAACTCAGGGCTGAATTTATCCCCAAAAGTTATTGGGTAGGTGCAGAGAAGGGTCTTACCAAATTATTTCCCATGTATTAAAAAAAAAATGGTAATCTAGATTTTTAGAAATAAAAACCATCTTTTCATTTTAGAAATAAAAACCATATTTTTATTCTACGTTTCATATTTTTAAAAGTATTTGTTATAATGCATCAATTTTAAATTTATGAAGGTCATCATGTTTTAGTTTATCATATCATTAAATATTTTATATACTATGCATTATTTTCTGAAAGATTTATTTTGATATGATGTTAAAGAGTGAAAGGTGTAGACCTTCTTTCATTATTACTGTGTATATTTTTTTTGTGTAAGTTAATAGGATATTTATATATTATTGAAAATATTTTGATTTAATATATTCAGTCAGAATTTGCTATTAAGTTTTTTCTAAAAATTTGAAATATTATTTATGGATGTTATGCTAATAAATTGAAATTGAAATTAAGTATCATCTGTTAAAGTTAAAATGGGATGACTATTTCTTCCCAAAGCTCTAGAATGCCACTTTTCTTATTGTAACATATATTGTGAAAGAGACATTTTTGCATCCAGGTTCAGCAAGAACATAGGAAATTTTAAATATTTCAAAATAAAATTCTTAGTTGTTATAATAAAAATGTTTACATTTGTAATAAATACAAATTCTGAGATTTTAAAGTTTAAAATTATATATCCTATTGATTGATCATTATTAAAAACTGTTAAATCCTATTATTTGTATGTTAACTTTTAATTGGTATATATATATTTAAAAGTCGTTGTAATTGTTATTCCAATTATAAATTTATATTATAATTTTTAAAAACATATCTTTCATGTAACAATTACTGTGCCACTTTGAGTTTTGAATTCCAAACAATAAACTTTTATTTTAAGGCAATTTGCAGTTGCTGTATTGCTCTTGATATGCTATAACTTTACTATTTGAAGAAATTTTTTCCTAGAAAATGTATGGATTAAAAAGAGTTCTGCATTGAAACTAAATATATGAAATCTGGAATTAGTTTTTTTTTTTGTTGTTGTTTTGTTTAAGAGTTAAAAAGTTGGAAGCAAAATATTTTTTTAAAATATTCTATAAGGTACTTGAAAATTTTATAAAATTAAAATGTTCTAAAGAAGAATTTCCATGTTGGAAAAATATTGTCTACTTTAAAATAACAGAGTTCAGAAATTAATACATTTTTTTTTTCGGTTTATATATTTAATTCTCAAGACTAATTTAAAATTGAAATGTAGGATTATGGTAGGGAATTGAAATGTAATGTTATATTGAATATTTTAATGAAATTTAAGCTCTGAATCCCATAATTCTTAGTTTGCAGAATTGCAATATATTTTCTTTAAACATTTCAAAATAGGTCTTGATGGTTTAAAAAATAATGCATTAATCTTATCTGTATTTAAACTTAAGTCACTTCAAGATCAAAGGGTTTTATAAACAGCACTCTTTTATTTTTGTAGTATCTTTTTTTGCTATTTATTTTTGAAAGCTGTGATTTTGGAGTGTTATGTAAATTTACATTTTATTTTTCAGACATCCCTTTGTTGGTACATTTCGAAAATATTTTGAAAAAGAATGAAGCACAGTACCAGATTGTACGCCCTATTTCACCTCCAGCAAGGTAAGAACATTAAAAAAAATATTGCAAGATAAATATTTTCATTTAATTAAATTTCCTGATCAACAAACAAGGATTAGTGTAAGAATATTCATAAAATTTTAAGACACTCGGTTAAAAAATAATTATTTGTATTAAATTTTCTGAATTTGTAAAGAAAAGTTCCGAGAGCAGAAAATTAGCCAGGATTTTTAAGATACAGACAGAGCATATTGTACAAATTCATTTTTACTTAATTTATTCATTCATGAAGCTGTTGTTTTTATTCATTCAAAACATTTGTATTAATTGACTGTATTATCCTAAGTAATGGAAAAATTCTTATCTTAAACCCCACTCAACAATTTCACAGAGTACGTTAATCCAGATTTATTTAAATTTAATGCATTAAACTAAAAGATATTTTTTTATTTTATTGTAAATGAATAGCACTTAGCTTTGTTTGATATGTAATTGGGTCTGTTTGCAATTGCTTCTTATACATGATGGTTTCGAAATTAAAAACCATGTTTTTAAGAAATATTTGATTTTCTGAATAATCTTAATAAATATCCGAATTGGAATTTGTTTCATACGTGTAGATAATTCTTGCAACTCAAGATCTGTTATTTATAAATTCTCTCTCTCTCTCTCTCTCTTTTTTTTTTCTTTTTTTTCTTTTTTTTTTTTTTTCTTTTCTTTAAAATTATTTCTTGGAACTTTCTACATGAAATTAACTTGATGTTTTTGAATGCATGCTTTTAAAATTCTGATTTTCACCTATTGTAATCTGATGGTATTAAATTATGATTTCTTTCTTTATTCCTTTTTTTTATATTTTAATAATCTTTTGTAATTGAGTTCCATGGCTCTTAAACACAATGGATTTATTTTGATATGATTGTTTGTTAAAGTGAAACAGCAAGCAGTAAAGTCCAAGTATTTTGAATATCTTTTAATTACAAGGATATTAAATCCTAAAATGAAATGAAAAATCTGGTTTCAGTTTAATGTCACTAATTCATTCATTAGTTTTTGTGTATTAAGAGAAAATGTTATAATCATCAGAAGATATTACTATTTAAATTTTATCAATCTAATGAATTGTAAATTATAATTGTTTTAAATTTCTTTTTGTACATTAATTCTCTTGGTATAAAAATTTGATACTTTCATTAAATTGATAGATAAAGATGAATTTGGTTATTTGTCTATTACCAATAGTTAAAGCAATATGTACTGTTTTGATTTTAATCTAAATGACTAAACCTAAATGAATTTAATCTAATTTAATGACTAGGAAATTCAAACTATTTATATAGAACTTATAACTTTATTATCCATGAGTAATAAACACTTCTAAATTTATGTTTGAAAAAAAAGTTAATATAGCCCATTTACAAATTTGAGTTATTCAATTTGTATACTTATATACTTTTTTTTATTACATAACTATTTATATTTTTTTTACATTTTTGGTATAAATTATAAATATTAATCAAAACAAATTTTGTGAATATTTGCTTTAATTTTAATTTTCCATTTGTAAATTGTTTTCTTAACAGTTAGCAAAATTTATTAGTCATTTTTTGTTTTCCTAAAATTTTCTTGAAAAATGGAAAATAAACCAGAAGTTTTAAAGAACAAATTGAACTAAATTGTATTTTGTACTTATTAAATCTTCTAGTTTAGCATTTTTTAATATTTTGCAGAGTGTGTATTGTCATTTTGTAATTTTGATGCTTCTAGTTTAAAGTTAAACTAAAACATGGTAAAAATTGAGATTAGTTACAAAAATCAAATGCTTCAATTATGGCTCTTTTTCATAATTACTCGTAATGATTTTGCCAATTATGATAATGTTATTTAAATAAATAATAAAATTACTACATAAGTTATTATTAAGTGATCTTTCCTCAAATTCCCCAAAAAGTATTTAGGATATAGCTATACATAAGGTATATGTTTGTAAAATTTTTACACTGTTTATGCTTTTATATATCTGTAATATTGATTTTAATTGAATTTGATGTGTTTCTTAAGTTAAAGACTTTGAAAAAAAAAAAACGTTAAATTGTTAAAAATCTATTATAGCTAGATTAGATCATATAGCAATCATTTTGAAAAACTTTGGCTTGAAATCCGCTATGATATATTTTAACAATGGTTGTTGAAAATGAATTTTTTACTTTGGAAATAGAGTTTAAAATGATATATATAATTATAAATTTTTCATTTATTTGGATGCAGAATTCTTTCAAGTTATAAAAATTTCACATATTCATTGAACTTAAATTTTTTCCCATTTTTCAGTATTTTATTTATTTCAAATTTATTATATTTATTACAAATTCTTATTATATATTTTTTTTTTTACCACGAAATATAAAATTAATTTTTGAACATGTATAGACATGATTAGGAAAAACTGATTATGAAATGATTTCTTATCATAACTATATTTTTCTTCTGCAGTCACAGGAGTTTTGGGACCAAACCGAAATTAATGACAGATGCTAAGTCAAGGAGTCGAAAACTCAAAAGATATGCAAGATCATTGTTATCAGCAAGTAAGTTTAAATCTAAGTTGTTTACAAATAAAGTTGAGCTGTGCTAATAAAATTTATAATAAATTATTTAAGGTATATAAGGTGTATATAAAATTAATTAAAATGCCACTTATTATAATAGATTTTTCACAACCATATTTCTTTTTGATTGCGAGTTTAATATATATATATTTACTACATCGTTTATCAATAGTTTGTTTTGGGGAGAAAAGTTCTCAAAAGAATATTTAAAGTATTGTTTTTCTAAAATGACATGTTCATTGCAATCTCTCTCTCCCCCTGCCCCCCCTCTCCACTGCTTCACCCAGCAGTGCCTAAAATGTGAATTAAATAATACTTGAGTAAAATCTGCCAAATATCTTAATTTTCTTATATTTATTTTTATAAATGTAATGCTGCTTTCTTTTCATTTTGTGCCGTTTAATAACTAATAGTTATATACTTTTAAAATTTGAACTAGGGTTCTATTGCTTTAAAGTTGGTAAATTCTAATTTTTAGATGAGGATGGAAACTTCTTTACAACTTCTTGTATACCATAATTTCTTGATAATTTAAAATGAAAAGTTGGTTATAATGACTTGAGCACTCACCATTTGAGTCTTGTGATACTTGAATGTAATTATTCGTTTTGGAGATTTGTTGTGTAAGAAATTTTTCAGATTTTGTTACAGTAATATTAATTAAATGATTTAATGTCTTTTATCTCCAATATATATAATTCACAAAAAGTTTGTTATTCATTTTGATATTAAATTTGAGTTTCTTGAATAGTTTATTATTTGAGAAACTTTATTATATTTTGAGAATTAAAAAAAACAATGAACTACTTAAAAAATTAATTTAATAAGAATTGAATGGATTAAGAAAAATTTATTCTGATTTTACTGAATGAGTGGATTTAAGAAGTCTTGCAAAACCCATTTCTTGCATACTACTTTTATAAAAAGGAGATAAGCCTAAATAATGTGATAAAATGGACACTTAGACATGCCAAAGTGGAATTCATACAATACTACATGCCAGTTCGAAAGAATTGTCATTTTTGTTGGTCTTACAATTTAAAAGGAAAGTAGGATGCACCAAATCAAAAAATGTCAAATTTAATTTAAAAAATGAACCAATTTTTTTTAAAGTTCAAGAAAAATAACATATTTGAAATATTTTTACATATGTTCATTGAAAGTGAAATAGCTAAAAAAATGTTGCTCCATATTTGTTGTGGATTAGCTGCATGAAACTGATGGATGAAAAATCTGCAGAAATTGTAGCCCAAATACTTGAAATGGCAAAAATGAATTAAAAAAAAAAAATGCCATCTTGCTTTGGAATGTTTTATGTTAAGTAATCATTGAATCATTTGTAATTTTGGTAACAGAAATGTTTAGTACTTTACTGGAGTCACTGATTTTGTGTGATTTACAATTAAAGAGCAGGAGCAGGAATATATCTCACTCTTAATAATATAAATTTTGTCTTACTAGAATCTATATAATAAATATAGAGAATTCTTATTATTTGCATATAAATAAACATAAGTGTTCTGTTATGCTTTTATATCAAATGTTAAATTGTTGGTACTTTTCCTTGCTTCCACTTATGAAAATTGTATTGCATTATAAGTAGCTCATGAGTGCTATTCGAGCATTTCTTGGTATCTTGAATACCCATATAGGGACCTTCCCCTAGATTTGAGTGGTAACTGTGATTTAATACTTCATTTAGTTTTCAAATTAATAACCCTCCTCCCCAAAATGTAGAAATTAAAAATTAAAATGAAATTGATACTTTTCTTTTAAACTGCTTATTTATTTCTCAAATAGCTTTTAATTTAAAATTTTGATTCTTTAATGAGCATCATGGTTACTTGAGTTTTTATTCATTATCACTAGAAAATTCATTCAGTGTTTTATTTTGAATGCAGTGGATGTCATTTGATTTATTCTTTTTAATAATTAGATCAAGAATCATAAGAATTCTGTCTTCATAATTAGATAAAGAATATTTTAGTTTTGCATTTGCTGCATAGAATTAATATTTATTTGATTTTGTCATATTTCTGGATATTAGAATTGAATATTCATCTTACTCTAATTTTACCACAGGTATATGTCACTTAAAATTGGTTTGACTGCCGATATTCTTTATATATATATATATATATATATATATATATATAAAGAATTGCATTGTGAAGTTTTTTTTTATGGGGCCCTATGTTTTATTAGAATGAAACTATGAGAGCATATTAAGACAATTCAAAGAGGTTATGAAAATTGTTAGTGGATGAAACATTAAAACTGTTAATAACATTAACTTAGAGTGTCAGAATCTGTTCAGTGTTTGTTAAATAATTTTTACTGCAACATATATATTACAACTCTGTTCTTATGAAATAAACATTCATTTCTTTATGAAATTTAAATTTTGGAAATAGCATTGGAAAAAGATAATTTAAAGCTACATCATTTGATTAATTATCATATTGATGTATTTTAAAAATTTGATTTATGTATATTGATTATGTTGTGTATATAAATGAATTTGATGGCATTTATTTTAAAAAATCAATTTATGGCAAAAACATTTCAGTTCAGTTATTTATTTAATATTGGAAAACAACTCTTTTCAGAATATCATGATAAGAAAAAACATTTCCGCAAGCATAAACTTGTATTTGGAAAATGGCGCAAGCTCCAAAGTAAAAGTATGTATCAATATGCGACTTCAGTTTCTTTTTAGTTATTTTGTTAAAGTGCTATAATGATTGCTATGCTAGTTAAATGTCCCAGTTGTGTAAATAATTTTACTTCTTTTAAAGGTTCTTTTCATTCAAGAAAGCGCTTTCGAAGGTTTTCAGTTGCATCTAGTGCTAGTTCACATGATTCACCAGTTCCATCTCCGATGTCTGTTTTTGATGATGGTAATTTTTAAATTTAATTTTTTCTGAATTAGTAAAAAAATTAATTTTTCAGAAAAGTTTTATATTTAATATGTGAATACTGACGAGTATTGATATATTACTCGTCAATAATTCATTTAAATTAATTTTGTGGAAGATTTCTTATGTAGTTTTCTTTTGTTATGGAATAAAATTCCAAGAAACTGAAAGTAGACCTTGATTTGCATTGTTTTAATCATACATTGAAGTTAAGGGGAGGGAATTTATTTTTCCTTGTATGAGTAAGCATAGTTGATTTTTTTAGACTTTATATTTAACATGAATTCAATAAATATGCTTATCTATATCAATTATAATTGAGTTAATACTCGTAATTATTCATTCAGTTTTTTCAATCTTATCTATACATAGAAATATTGATATTATTGTATGTGAATCTTTGATTCTAAATGTTAAAAGCAATTTTGAAATAAAATTTTATAAATTAGGCAACTTTGTAGGTAAAAATTTGGAAAAATATATCTGGTAGAATAAATACATACAGTAATGAATATTTCAAAATCTGTCTTACATTGTTAATCTCATGCTGATCGGGCTGAATTTAAAAAGAAACTGCCGGATTAGATATCATTAATCTTACAGTTGTAAGTGAGGAGTAAAGGAATTCAAATGGTGAAAGAACAGGAAAATTAAGTTTTCTCTTTTGTAATCAAGTATATAAAAAAATGGTTCTAATTAGCCATCTTTTGTGATACTTATTTTTTTTTATTAGCATTCAATAAAGGCATCAATCATATTATTGGATAGAACATAGGAAAAGCAAAATTTTCCTCCTCCAGTCTGTAGATCTATATTTGTGATAACAATATGTTGAAAGATTTAGAAAGGAAATAATTTAAATATACTTGTGTATCGAAATTAAGGAGCATATAAAAATATTAAACAACTTTTAAATTGTATTATGTAATTATTTAATTGTATTTATTATGAAATTTAATATTCATTTTCAGGGATATCTAAACCGTCTCTTATTTAATCTCTGATTTTTCAAAATAGGTTCTGGATATGATGCAAGAAGAAGACGTGATGATAATCAATTTGATATTGATGATGTTATCATTCCCTATAGTAATAAGAGAGGGCGATTAGTAAAATTTGAGTTCAAAGATATTGAAATTCCAAGGTAATATTTAGTAATTTTTTCTTTTGATTTCAAAATGAAAGATGGTTTTTATGCATTTAGTATGTTAGTAAATTGTTTGATACCCATTTATGTGTTTAATGGTGAGGAAATACCTTTTATTGAATGTGATGAACGTTAATAAGATGAGGACATACTGAAAGCTATCTTATTGAAGTACAATATTTTCATCGTTTCATAAATATGTTTCATATTTCTTGATTTTCTGATGCTTCAGATACTAGTTAGATTAATTTGAATCCAATGATATTGTAGATATCTAGTTTAAAATAGTGAACAATTTTTCTTTTCATATTTGATTTTGCTAGATTAATAATAGGAGTATTTCATTAAGGAAGGTTAGATTAAAATATCATTTAAATTGATTTTCTTTGTGGTATATCACTTACTGGGTGGTATTTAAATCCTATAGTTTAAATGATGTGTATATATCTTTCTGTGAAATGATGCATCATTCATATACATTTTTGTGATAACTCTGTGTACAGTACAATTCTGATTATAAAGTAGTACAGTATTGTTGTGGTCCTTGTGTATTTCAATGGATTTTGAATAATCTTTTAAAATTTAAATTACTGAAATCCTTGCATATTATATTTAAGACACTATACAGTAAAATAAGTGAATTGGATCCCTTGCAATTTTAGAATTTAAATTAGAATAATTGGATCTGATATAAAATGCTTTAGAAATAAATTTCATATTATTGTTTAATTTATTACTTTCAGAATGTTGGTATTTATGTATTACACAGATATAAATTTTTAAAAATACATTTTTATATTTATACACACGCCTAGAAAGTAATTTTTTCACATTATCAGTAGATGGTAGCCATTTGTGATAAAATGCTCTTACAGATATTAAATTTTGACCCAGGTATTTTATGTGTCTGATATGAATGCAGACTTTTCAGTTTCTCAAATTATATTCATTAAGTCAATGCGATCCATTTATATTGCAGTTCACTTGGCTTTTTGTATTGCTTTTTAGCCATTTAATTAGAAAGTATTCTATACTCAGTTAATTAACATTCATATTTTATTTTCAGTTGGCGATCCATAGCGTTTGAAGATCTAAAATCAATTGAAATGGAAGAGGTATGAATAAATTTGTTTAAAATAGTCTTTTTTGAAGTATAAAATTTCTTGTGTATTCATGTTGTTCTCTCAATGTTTAAATAAAATCTTACTAAGTAGAGTAAAATGTATTTTAATTCAATTTGAATTCAATTAGTACATTTTAGAAGTCAGATAGCAGTCCATAAATTAAGCATTAATTTATATTCTTGTAACCTTTTTGATATAATATTTCCTAAATGTTTTAAACTTTATTCATGAAACAAGATGCATTTTGAAATTTGTTTGGTTTCTAATTACATTAGTCATATTATACTCTTTATAGAATTGGAACGTTGGAAAGTTATGCCTAGAAATTAATTTGCAGTGTTGCTATTAAGTTTTTCATTCTTTAGTCTTGAAACATTGTCGAAGAAGGAAACTTATTATTTTAAAGCTACTTCAGAGACTAGTGAAATGGAAAGGAAATAGTTACTCTGTCTAGTCAAGAATTTATATTAAACGTCTTTTTGGTTCAATGATATTTATGCTTTATATTGAGAACTAGCCTTTTTTTTAAAAAAAGATTTCAATTCACTATTCAGTCATTTACAGTTTGTTTATAATCATTTATTTCTTTCATTTTTTTTTTCTTTCTAATTCATACTCCACACACAACGTGCCTAGTTTAGTTTGGTGGTCAGATTGAAAAGTAGTTTTTATTAATGTTGATAGATAATGGTAATTTTTTAAAGTAATGTACTTAAGAATAATTCATAAAGGAGAAAGAAAATAATTAAAGCAGGTAAGATTATGTGTAATTTTGTATATATCTAAATTAAGTTAAAAATTTTCAGGACACTTCTGATGCTGTATATATCAAAAGGCATGAAGGTTACGAAATTGAAGAACGAAAGATAATCCGGAATGGTGGTGGCGCTTTGGGCTTTTTCAACACATGGCAAAAAAGGGCAAGGCGGCAGCATCGTTCAGATTCGCGTGCCGACAGCAGTGGCGCAAATACACCCGATCCTGTTTTGATGTGTGATCAAGATATTTTATTTCAAGATACCAATTCCATGAATGCAAGCAGTCCGTTGTCTCCTGCTCTATCTCCACCTGCCACTCCTGTTTCCGCAAATGTTATCTCCGATGATTCACAACCATCAATGGGCAACATGCGGAAGAAAAATGGGGGATTTAAAAAGCAAGATGAGTTGCCCACTTTCCGATCGAGTATTGTCGATTACGATGAAATTTTGCCATATGAGAGGCGTACTTTTCCGTTGTCCAATGAGACCATGGAAGATCTGCTTGCTGAAGCAGACCACAACAGAGATGATACAGATGTCACAGCTAGTGGGCCAAGCTGTCCAGCTTCACCTGCAAGTTCTACAAGCAGCACTTCTACTGTAGAAGAGGAGGAGGATGTTACTGACCCAGAGTGGCGAGTTGTAAGGAGGGAAAGTGGCCCTGAACAGGCCTTGGTGTTGAAATTTGCCAAAAGGTGAGAGGCACACTACTGCACTTTGAAGGAACCAATTTGTATCCAGCAGTTTGAAACACTGGTCTTCTGTAACAGTACTGCTTACACTGTTCTTGCATACATAAAAGAGGAAACCTATTACCTACACAGTCTGATCACACTGGTTGTGCCCATGAAAGTGATATTGTGGTTGGTGGCACATGGTTGTAAATCATTTGCCATGTGCCAGTTTGTGTTACACTTCTGAAATATGCAGAAAAAATTGTACAAAATCATCATGACAACTTAAACGTCCCTGTTTTCAGATCATTACTTGTATATATGTTGTATATTGACTTGGCAATGTGGCTGTATATCTATATAGATCAATTGTAATTATATTGCTGTTTAGTCATAATCATCTAAATGAAGAAAATATAAAAGAGCACCATTAAAAAAAATTCTAACATAGCAAAAGCATGGAAAAATCTAAAATTTTTCAAGAAATATTGGTTTTTTTTTTAAAGAAAGATTCTTGTACTTATGTAAATAATTAATCATAATTCTCTGTACTGTATGAAGTGCATTTTGCTTTTATGCTTAGTGTATTATAGTTTTTGTTCAAAATTGTAAAAAAAAAAGTAATAAAAAAAATAAATTACTAATTAGGCACTCCTTGGTTTTCAGTTTTCAGATTTACACACACAAACATACGATAAAATGAGCTAGTTGTCATTAGGAAAAAATTGACTCAATCATACATTAGAATTTTATTAGAAATTTATAAAATTATGATTCAGTCCAGTTATTGAACAAACTTAATTTCTGTTTAAATTTTCCTCTGAATATTTTTCGCAAATATTTGTAATTTCATAATTTTTTGGAATACAAAACTCTCATTAAGAAGTCCTTGCATCCAAATGATATGGAAAGCTCAAATTTTATTACGACAATTTATTTAATCTTGATAGGCTTGACTGTGTGAATGGAGAAGGTGACTTTAACAATGATTTTTTTAGGTTTAAATTAAAAGCCTTAATTTTTATGGGGGAGAAATAAAAATTGAAGCATTTTGAGTATTAACTCGTATTAGACCACTCTTAACTTGATGAAAGTATGCTAGCTAACGCAGATCAAATCGTAGTGCTATGATTCCCACATCCCCGTAGTACTATGACTGTGTTAAAAATAATAAGGGAAAAAATCCAATTTTTTAAATTTTCATCAATGAAAGGTACTTGCATATATTTTAAAAATAGGACAACAGTTGATGTATTATAAAAATTATTATTTAATAATTTTAAAAAATTAAAAATAATTAAAGTTATAAAAGTTTTTTTCTTATGGTAAGTTAATTTTATAAGTGGTAATATATCTGCATAATTCAAAATTGCATGTTTTACTAATAGTAAGTTTTTTTTTAACAATATTCCAGTTGATGTCATCTTTGACTGCCTGGTTTTTGTCATTAATACATACTCATAATTTAGAAGATATTGTTTGGTTGCATATCCTTTTGCCTAGTGTTTCTTGGAGTTGTTTCAATAAATTAATTTATTGTACTCATCTGCAAATAGTCAATAAATCCTGTGCATCCTTAGAAGGAAAGATGTGGAAATTTTCTGGCTGTGATGAGAGCAGTTTTAAAGCAATTCATAAAAAGTGCCTAGTATCACTTTTTTCCTAGAGTAAAAGTCTACTCCATTTTTGCATTTTTTGTAAGATGGAACTGAAAATGATATATTTGTTGGCGCATGCATCTAGTGTAAACTAGGGGAGACACCATCAGGATTTCGGCAATAACAGACGTGGGTAAATACAGTGCTAAGGAATGGATCGAAACCCACAATGACAAAATTTACTACCTACATTAATGTTTTTGTGTTGTCTTGTGTGATGTCAATAAATAATTTTTTAAAAAAAAAAGGCAACACTGGCCCATCATTATTTTATCTAATGGGGTTTGGTTTTTAAGCCACAATATAAACATCCTTTCATTTGTAGAAAGTAGTGTTAGTACTTTGTAACTAAGAAATTTTTAGTAATCAAACTACTCGGTTATTCTATTTTACAATTCTTAAAATGTCCTGTGTTTCTCTTTAAAGGCCACAGAAAGGTGAATGAATTTTCTGTTTTCAATGTAGAAAGTTTCTTGCAAACATAATTGAAAAAATATAGCAACTTTTACTTTTATGAATTTAATGGAATCTGAAAGAATAAATGAAATTGACTAAACAATATCTTTATTTCATAAAGAATATTACACAAATATAATTGTTAAGAATCTTTGATAGGTTCAACTTTGATTGCAAATGCAGTCTCACTTACTGCTTCATTTTTCTTGCGTGGAAATTCACTATCCTTGGCAAGGAGATTTTTACTGAACCAAGATGGTCTTGTTTTAGGTACTTCAACTATTCTCTTTCCGCTTAATATGTCACTGTCTTTGGAATCATTTTCATATACTATAATTACTTCTTTATCTATGGGATCAAGTTTTAATTCCTTCATTACAGCATCTTGTATTAATTTAGTTTCAGACTTGACTTTTTCATAACAATTTCCTATTAAAATAATAATTTGATAATTATTTATTGAGACTATACATACATGTGAAAAAAGATGAAAACTACATACAAAATTTTAACATTTTGCAATTCTTTCATCAGTATAAAATATGAATCTAAAATTCTTTTCATTTTTCATCACTTAACATTTTAATAAAATTGCCTTTAGACAAATTGACGTAAACATCATAACATTGTAATTCATCTATATCAGCCATACTCAACCTTTTTTTTATAGGGGCCACAAACACGTTTCAGTCATGGTAGACCGGGCCGCAAGTAAAAAATAATTAGGTGTATAAATGAAAAAGTAATATCAACCTAATGAATTATTTATTTTAGTGTAAAAAAGAACTTTTAACAAAGATGCTTACTTACTTATATGTATATCTAATGAGACTTTGGAACTGAGAGCATTTTTTAAAAACTTTATCAATATCTGGCTTGTCGTTGCATGCTACTCTTATTATATCATCCAAATGGGAATCTGTCAGTTTATTTCTATATACACTCTTTGTGTATTTCATCTTTGAAAAAGATGATTCGCACACATACGTTGACCCAAAAAATGTTAGCATTATTTGGGCACATCTGTGCACGCTTTTATATTTTTGGGGAACAATGCTCCAAAATTCCACGTATTCCCTTTTTCCCTTTTTTCTTTGAAAATTACTTCCAGGTTGGTGTCATTTTTAAAATCAATAAATTCATCAAACAACTCCGAGTAATTACAATTTAAAACTGAAGCCAACTCAGAAATAGTTGGTGTCTTTAAATGCCATGGATTTTCTACAAGTAACAAACAATTTTTTATTTTTCTGAGATCTTGAAACCTTTTTTGAAATTTGTTTAATAGTGCAGTTAATGCAGTTAGTGCAAAATTTGAAATTATGGAGCAGTTTTCTTCTGAAATGTTAATACCGTCCTCTCTGGTTTTTATAATAGTTGGAAAATTGTGCAGCTGTTTGTTCTGTATTTCATTATAATAAATAGCTTTTCCTCAAATGCAAACACTTTATTTGCCATATTGGACACTATGTTATTTTCGCCTTGTAGACTCTGATTGAGATTGTTTAGTTTTTTCGTAATATCACATAGAAAAGCTAAAAGACACCACCATTCATCATTATTCTGGGTACCCTTTATTATTTTGCTCTAAAAATAGGATTATTTCATGGCGTAATGAAAAAAACCTTTCCTCTACTAAGCCATCGCACCGAGGTATGCAAAAGAACGTCGCTGTGCTCACTTCCCAGTTCTTCAAGAAGGGTTTTAAATGTTCTGTGGTTCAGTTCTTTTGCTCGTATATAATTGACAATATTGATAACTGTTTTCATTACAGCTTCTATTTCTGGTTGTACAGCACGGGCCCCCAAGTTTTCTTGATGGATAATACAATGGAATGTTATTAAATTGCTGCAATTATATTTTTTCTTAAATAATGAAATGAAGCCATTTTCGGATCCAGTCATTGAAGGACAACCATCTGTACACAAACACACGATTTTTTGCACATCAATTTCATGATGTTCTAAAAAATTACAAATAGTATCAAGGTAATCCATGCCTCGGGTTTGACCTTTCATTGGCAGTAATTTTAAAAAGTTTTCACGAATTTCATTGTTTTCTGTACAATATCTAGCAAACACCGAGCACTGCGATGTTGCTGAAATATCGGTGCTGGCATCAAATGCTAAACTGAAAAACTTGCATCTTCTTAGGTTTTTTAATATATCATCGGAAATAAATTTAGAAATGTCTTCAATACGCCTGGTGCAGGTTGAATCCGAAAGCTGTATTTTTTATATCAGATACTATTTGTTTTTTGTTACTGTATTTATCAAAAAGTATATTAGCAGCACTAATAAAGCATTCCTTTACAATTTCCGCATCGGTAAATGGTTTCATATGCTTACCAAGAATGTAAGAAATTTCATATGATGCTTTTGTTACCGCCGAGTCTTGTGATAATGCCGCGAACATAACATTTTGTTGCTCATGCAATGATCTCTTAAAAAAACTCAATTTCTCATTTCTCAAAGACGATCCGGGAGGAAACGTTTCGTCGAAATCTTTATGTTTTGAAGTGAAATGACGAGAAATATTGTATTTCTTCAATGTGATACTTTCCCGACATATCAAACAAGTAGATGCGTTGTTTTTATTTGGCACAACAAAATAATCAGATTCCCACTCATCTTGAAACAATCTATTTTCACTTGATATTTTTCTTTTATACTTCGACGACACTCCTGACATTATTTTGAAAATAATAGGTATACTTAATTTACAAAACAAAACTATTATTTGGCAGAGGACGCGGATACGTACACAAATTTAGTTTAATAATTTAGATTAAATTTATAACAAGTTTAGTTTCGATCGACAATCAAAGCGACACGCACTTAGGTCCATGTATCTTACGGTCTGGCCACGCGCAAACACGAGCGGCGGGGAGACTTGCCAATTAGTAAAACACACGTCTCATTACACATGACAAGCAATGTTTAGCTTCGCAAGTCGCCCCGCCGTCCGCGTTTGCGCGTGACAAGACCTTTAAGGGGATTCCCCACGCCGCGTATTTCGTATCGTTCGCGCAACCATAGATTACAGACCTTTAAGGGGATTCCCGCGCCGCGTATTCCGTATCGTTTGCGCAACCATAGATTAGGATAGTTTGCGTTTCCAATTTAAGCAAATTATTGATATCGCTCACATTCCCATACTTCCCGTTCAATTACCAACTCTTTGAAGGGCGCGAAATTTGAAGTTGTTTACAAATAAGTTGTAACTACCTAGTTTAATAATTGGGCCAACCAAAAAGCCTCCGTGGGCCACATGCGGCCCGCGGGCCGCAGGTTGAGTATAGCGGATCTATATCTATACTTATAATAAAGCTCAATGTGTGTGTTGGCGCTCTACAGGCCAGATCGTTGGACCTACAGCTACCAAATGTGGTACATGTATACCTTGGAGGTCCGGAATGTGCACCTCGGAGCCCGTTTTTCGAATTTTTAATTAGAATTTGAATTAATTAAAATTAAGCGAAATTTCGACGTTTTTCCGCTATAACTTCCGAAAATATTATTGCACAAACATGATTTTTATATCAATTTAAAGATAAAAAAATTAGCTTTCTAATGGTATCAGTTTTTTAAATTTATAATGTAAACTTCTATTTTTAATGAATTTTTAAAGAAATATTTTAACCATGTTTTTATCACGTGACTGGATAAAATAAAATGCCGGAAGTTCAAAAAAAAAAATTACCATCGCAAAATAAATCTACAGAAATGGTACTTTCAGCACGTGACTGGATAAAATAAAATAAATATAAATGAGATATTTTCTTTAAAAAATAAATGCAAAGCAAAGGTTTCTACAATCGTTTGCAATATCTATGTCAATAACTCAATAAATCTTCTTTACTTACGGTAAACCTGATGGAATTTAGACAGGATATGCATTGAATTCCCGACTCAATGGCATATTTATGTAATCGTTTGCAATATCTGTATCATTAATTTAATACTTTTTTTCCCTTTCTCGCTTTCTTTAAAAAAACATATTTAATATTTTGGCAACATAATCGAAATTTTTTTTTAATATTTTGGAAGCATAACCGATGGTTAAAACTGACTGATTTATAAAATTAAAGAATATTATTAGAAAAAGGTGTACTTTTAGAACTTTCCGTCCGTCATCTTAAAGAAAATACTAATTTCAGGTCAATCAATGCCCGGAATTACTTCAAGGCTAATGAATATGTGATTTAATTGAAAATTTTAGAACGCTTTACTCATGGCGAACCAGCTGGTCGCCAAAGGCGGCTAGTAAGTAAATAAGACTATGAATATCTAAGCTTGAGGAAATGCAATTTATGAGGAAATAATTTAAATTTACACTGCAAATAATTTAAATTTACTTGGTGCATCAGACTTACAATGGTAATGATATTTGCAAAATACTGCATTTCAGCTGTAGGATACTAAATTAAAAAAAAAAAAAATACTCATGTATTAAAGCTTCAATTACAATTTATGAAATAACTTTTTAAAAGAAAAATTGGTTGTATAACATTTTTAAATCTACAGGTATGATTTAATAATCCAGATAAGTAGCCTCTCAATAAAATAATAGACTTAGATCAAAATAAAGGTGCAGAATGTTTTTTTATAAATCTATACAAGTAGCTCTTTTATTACACTTTATATTTGCTCCTATGATACATGTTTAATATTTCTAAGAAAAATGATTAAGTAGCACAGAAAATGAATATAATTATGAATAATACTTATAAAGATATGTTGCCATTCTTAGAAATATTCAGAATGTATCATAGCAGCAAACTCATAGTATTTTTAATGGTAGAACTATTTAAACGACAATCATTTTAGTATTTTTCTAAGCTTCCAGTTTAAATCTAATTCTAGTATTGCTGTTGCCCTATATCAATTTTTTTTTTTTTTTTTTACAAATTTTTATTAAAATGCATTTTTGAAAAAGATTTTCAAGCACACATTCTTGCCTTTGTGTCACATCAAGCTTATTAATATAAATAAAAAGGTGTAACAAATGATTATACAATGCACTGCAGGGTTGATTTAGCTTTCATAATATTTACATGCAACTGCTATTGATTTGCATTTGTAATTTATTAGCTACTAGCCGCCTTTGGCGACCAGCTGGTTCGCCATGAGTAATGCGTTCTAAAATTTTCAATTAAATCACATATTCATTAGCCAAAATTTAAGAAATAGTTAAAGTTAAAAGATTCAGTTATTAGTAGTTAAAGAGTTAGTAACTTTATTCGGAAAAACTTTTTGAGTTTAATGCTCTAATAATTTATCGATTATGCTTCCAAAATATTAAAAATGTTTTTTTCGGTGATATTGCCAAAATGTTAAATATGTTTTTTAAAAAAAGCGAAAAAGGGAAAAAAATATTAAATTAATGATACAGATATTGCAAACGATTACAGAAATATGCCATTAAGTCAGGATTTCAATGCATATTCTGTCTAAATTCAATCAGGTTTACTATAAATAAAGATAATTTATGGAATTAATGATATAAATATTGCAAACAATCTTACAATCCTTTGCCTTGCATTTATTTTTTTAGAAGATATCACATTTTATATTTATGTTATTTTATCCGGTCACGTGCTGAAAGTTGTATTTCTTTAGATTTGATTTGCGATGATAGTTGTTGCTTTTTTATTTGAACTTCCGGCATTGTTTTATTTTATTTTATCCAGTCACGTGCTAAAAAAACATGGTTAAATATTTCTTTAAAAATTCGTTAAAAATAGAAGCTTGAGTTATACATTAAAACACTGATACCATTAGAAAGCTAATTTTTTAATCTTTAAATTGATGTTAAAATCATGTTTGTCCGATAATAATTTCGGAAGTTATAGCGGAAAAATGTCGAAATTTCGCTTAAATTTTAATTAATTCAAATTCCAATTAAAAATTAAAAAAAAAGGGCTCAGGGGTGCACATTCCCGACCTCCAAGGTATACATGTACCAAATTTGGTAACTGTAGGTCCAACGGTCTGGCCTGTAGAGCGCCAACACACACGCACACACACACACACATTGAGTTTTATTATAAGTATAGATTATGTATAATCATAAGGAAAGAACAAAGTCTCATTTAGAAAAACTTTTTGATGGTGACAAACTAATGCTTAGAATTTGTTACAATCAAAATCAAACCAATTCTATATTCATTTTTCAATGTTGTAATCTTGTGCACTTATTAAAATATAAGAGTGATCATTTAACATTATTCATGTACTGATATCCTTGTAATAATTATTATAAAATTAAATACTCACCACAAATGGTATGAACAGGATGAAAATGACCACAAGCATCACAAACAACAAGATTTCTTTTGGGAAGAAGCATCTTTCCAAACCCCATTCTCCGAGTCATTCTTCTTTCTAGTGATCTCCTTTTTTTAGGAACAGCCCAAAGAAAACCATTCCCTATGATTTCGTCTAACAGAGATGGTAAGTTCTTCTGATTTAAGGATGGTATTTGAGTTTTAGGGTAATAATCTTCAACCATACATAATTCTGAAATATAATAGATGAATAATTTTTTTTTGTTAGTACTGGAAAATCTAAAAGAGGAGAATATCAAAGTATTGCTAAATTAAAATTGTTATTTTTAATCGCATGTGGGACTGCAATAATTGATTTATATATTAAGAAGCCCCAATACAGGCCTGTGAAAATTTTCTCCTGCTACTTAATTTTAATAACAAATGATAGAAATTATTTATTTAATGAATATAACTGAATTTCAATACCCAAGTATATATATAATATTTGTCACTTAATATGATTAGTTTCAGCTTAATAAATTTTAACAACATTGATTGAATGAAATTTTATTTTTATTAGAAAGAAAAGTACCTCTGTCTCAAAGCAGGCAATAATAGTAACATAAAAACAATTTGGATTAATAGCAAAATATAATATTGTAAAAAAATTACAATATTTTAAAACAAAATATAGATTGAAAAAATAATAACACATTAAATGAATAATTGTTGTTATCACTGAAAAAATAATCTTAAAAATTTAAAATCGTGAAAAATTTATTTTCATGTTGCAATACACTTAATAATTAAATCTTTTTTTGTTTAATATTCTATTTAAAATCAAAGGATTTATTCTAAGCTACATATTCTTATGCTCCAAAGTTCATTTAAGCCAAATATGAAAGCTTTAAATCTTATGGGCTGTTCTATCACACATAAAACATGTAGGTTCCTCTACATTATTAATATAAATAGATATTAATGCATACAAAAATAAAAATTATTATTAGGATTTAAACATTACTATTTAACATATAAACATATATATATCATATTTGAATCAAAAATATTAGTACAGTAGAAGATAAAAATTTATTCATTTATTTAAGGTAAATTTCATAATCTCTCCTTTTTTAAGATTACTTTGTACAATAGCTTAAAAAATAAAACCACAAAGATGTAAATAAAAGATTTTAAAATTTTGTTCTCAGATGTTAATTAATTCATCATAAAAAGCAAAATGTTGAACTTAAACTCTCGTGATTTTGAGAAAATAATTCAATCAAAATGATTTTATGAGCCTTTTCTTCTTAAGTTTTCTTTTTAGCTAGATGGCAATATTTGACAATCTGTTGTTGGGGGGGGGGCATAAAATTTAATATAAATAAAGATAACCAACTTCAGTATTAATTATGAATTTATAATCTGTTTATAGTAATCAGTACCTCTTTATTAAAACAGCTTAGTTGGTTTACTTAGCAACACTAGAATTATGCAAGATCATAATTATAATTTCTAATTTTTATGCACCAATAAAAAAAGAGCTAAAAATGTTTTGGCAAGATTTCATCACCATTTTGGAGACACATCTTGTTTACTAAATACTTGGATATAATAAAGAAAAATCTAAGTGCTCCAGAGCATGCAAAAGTGAAATTTCTCCTTAAAGTAAAAATATTCCAGAGCAATTATAAAAAATTCAATGCTCAATTTACAGAGTTACTCCAATATCACAGAGGATGAATTCCATGGTACCAAACTATGTTCAACGGCCATCTAATCTGTTACTCAAAAACTTTCTCATATCGATACCCGTCAGATTTTAGGTTCTTAAAATAATACACATGTCAAATAAAAAAAAAAAAAATCAAAATGATCAGAAGTCAAATTCTATAATTAAAATAAAATAATTTCAAGAAAGTTTTTAATAATAAATCAATTTACAAAAGCTAGGAAGTTTGCTGAAGCCTTTCTTATAGATTCCAATTTAGCCAAGAAAAAAAAAAAAATCAGAAAATTTCACAATCTATACTTTCTCATATATATATATTTTTTATAAACATTAAACTGTTTCAGTTTTCAAATTTTGCAATAAAATTTTCTACTTCAATACTGTTACCTTATAAAATTATTAATGGAATGAAAAGTTCAATCTAAATGAGATTTTATAAGGATTTCCAACAACCATTCTATATAAGCTAATTATAAAATTACAAGTTTTTAAACTCGGATAAATTTTCAAGCAAACTTGCTAAGAATCAAATCTAGGGGGAAAATTGAAGCGTAATAAATGATAATAATAAGGCAACTTCAATTAACAGAACATCAAATTTTGATACCTTAATCATACCTTACTGCGAAAAATATCAATGACTATTCAATAACGAGAATATCAAATTTAGATATTCGATAGGTAAATTATACTTAACCGGGAAACTGAGAGCTGTTATTGCAAGTTTCTGGAAATAAACGAATGACAAACATTCTCCAGGTCTTCACAACATTATTAATGAAATTCATCTTATTCGAAAATACATAAATCTTAGCACAAATAGATTAACACATTGTATTTAAAACATTTCTAATGAAAAAGTAAATAATATAAACATATAAAAGATGTTGCCAAAAGATGAGTAAGATGGATCCCATACATGCTACAAAAATTCATATTCGTTATAATTTAAAACTCTTACTCTAGTATATATTGATTTTAACTGCAAAATTTCGTACAAAAATTCATATAATCCATTAAATGAAAATAACAATAATGCTAGTCTTTTTTTTTTCTCGTCCTACCAACAGTTTAATTCAAATCTAGATACCTGTCACCGAACTGTGACCGTAATGCTCAACTTTTATTTTCCTTCCCTGTGAGAAATTGTTGATTGTGTTGTAGTAAATAATATTGATTACCATCCTTATTGACGTCCTTTCTGAGATTAAGAAACACAAAAGAGTTTTCTTGTGATCGATTGGTGTTTTTTTCCTTGTCTAAGCAGTCTATATATAATTCTTTGATTCATGTAAGTTAAATTAGGGAAACTCCTATTTTTTAATGTACTTTTATATCTGTTTACGTAAATGCAAATTGTCATAAAATGAACTTTTTTATATTTCCTTAGAATTTTATCAAAATTTAATTATAGAATTTCTTTTATAAATATATTTTGAAAAATAATAATAAATAGGCTTTAAATTTGCCCTTAATTTTGTTATGTTGTACATTTGTTTTTAATTACAGCTTTGTATTATATGGTGAACAAAATCTTGCAAACATATAAATTTGGCTTTACTTTATAGAATACAAGGAATGCATTGTCTTTTATCGTTAGGACATTGTAGTTTTTAGATATTTCTTTTTCCGTTTTGTGGCCATTTTTATTTTGCTATCCGTCTGCATTTGAATCAGAGTCCGATGATTTTTTAAAATCATCATACGTTAGCCCTTTAAATATTTTAATTGGAATAAGAGGGTCGGATATTAACGTATTTTCACCTTTTGAGAAGCAAAATAAAGTCTCATCATCAGTTACAACTTCACTATCATCAGCATAATTTTTTCTGTCCGACCTGTTGTCTGATTCCATTAAAAAAAAAATCTTGTTAGAAACGTAAAATTTTCATCTAATTAGATGCACTAAACTGAAAGGTTTCCAAACAATCTTGTTGGCAATTAATATTTAATATCTTAATGGTAACTTAAAGTGAAATTTAAAATAAGGAGTCTGAACAATAAAAGCTTTGGATACAGTAAGGATACTTTGGATACGGACATTGATTGGCCTGAAATTGGTATATATTTTTTAAGGTTGTAGACCAAAAAATCTAAAAGAGAACTTTTTAATAATAATACTCCAATTTTTATAAATCAATCAATTTTAATGATTTATTTAAAAGATCAATTGATATAACAACTTTTGCTTAACGTATTAGTAAAAATATTTTTTTTAAATATGGCTCACAGAGCAAAGTATGAAAAAAATCTAACAATTATTCATCAATGCATTTTTTTACTCAAGTTAATAAAATATTATTATTATTGTAATTATTTAGACCAATATAACAGTACTAAACAATATGTATGCCAATTACTAATGGTTTACAAATTAGCCATTTGGTCTGAATTTAAATGCATATCCTGTAAATTCAAACATGTTTACTGTAAACAAAAAGTTGATTTATTGAATTAATGATATAGTTATTGCAAATGATCATAGAAACCTTTGCTTTGCATATTTTTTTTTTTTTTTAGACAACATAACATTTAATACTTATTTAATTTCATACAAGCACATGTTGAAAATTACTTTTTGATTAAATTTGCTGTTATAGGTGATTTATTTTTTAATTTTAACTTCTGTCAATGTGATGGCAATAGTTTAATAAAAGCTATTTTTTCCTTTTGCTCGTTTATCATTTTTCGTTTGTTGTAAAATTTTGTTTTGTCCGAAATATGTTGTTGAAAAATATGGTTAAAAATTTCTTTAAAAATATAAGCATTTTCTGTTAAAACATTGATACCATTAGAAAGCTAATTTTTTAAATCTTTAACTTGATGTAAAAATCATCTTTGTGCGATAATATTTTCTGAAGTTATAGCAGGAAAGTGTAAAAATTTCGCTTAATTTTTAATTAATTGAAATTCTAATTAAAAATTTGAAAAAAGAGCTCCTAAGTGTGCATTCCTGGCATCCAAGGTATACTTGTATCAAATTTGGTAGCTGTAGGTAGAACGGACTGTCCTGTAGAGCAGCAACACAGACACACATTGAGCTTTATTATAAGTGTAGATTTATGAGATGATCTTCTAATTTCTGGAAATTTTTTGATCTTTCATTAAGATAAGTCAAATCTGTTAATTATGGGGTTAATAATATATTGATAGAGAATTTATTTAAGAGCTGCTCTGTGACTGGTTTTTATCCATATCTAAAAATGTAATAACTGTTATGGTTATTTTTTGCATATAGTGATTTCCTCTATTCATAATAGTGTAAAAGAGGATGTTGTATAAAACTATATAATTTATGAGCTATTTAAATATAACTGAAATGGGTGATAAAAAAAGATCCTTTTCTCATCCAGCATCTATCATTAATGAAGAGGAAATGAAAATTTTAGAATGTGTGGTCAATTTTGATATCCTTCATTTTATAAATATGTGTACTTACATGTTAACAACACATCAATTATTGCTAAAATATTTGCTAATAGGTTCTTTTGTAATTATAATATGAATATGTTACTGTCATAAAATTAATACTTAAGTAATTAAATACAAAAATGAAATCTATACTAGTATTATAAATGTGAAAGTTTGGATGGATGGATGTTTGTTTCACAATCACGCCAGATCGGTGGAACGGAATTCGATGAAATTTAGCTCAGAGACAGATTTTGGTCTGGAACAGGACATTGGCATATTCCGATTAATTGAGTGGTTATTTTTTTTATTAATTAAAAACTAACTTTCGCACCAAAAAACTGGGACCAAATATGAATAAGGTCCCATTCCCCCCTCCCCCCTCCAACAATAATCACATTAGGCTTAGCAGAATTTCGACCGATTATTTCAAATAACTCTGTTTATTTTCTTAGTGTTTGATGTATTTAAAATCAAATGTTGTAAATTAATAGATCATTTGGATTAATTCTGAAGTACTTTTAAAGTAAATTAAAACAGAATAAAAGAAATAAAAAAATTCTAATCTGCATTGCGTTACCTCAACTGCCGTAAGAAAGTCAAGTATTTGCATTTCATCAACTGGCATTGAAAGCTCACTCGTGATTGTTAACAGTTGTGTTTTCATTTAAATTAAAAGCTTACAATTTATGTGTATTTTACTGTTATAGCTGACTCAATCTCGATAGATAAATAAAATAGACTTGATTGTAAAGAAACACAGACTTTACTTGCTGTTTTGTTTTACTTCGGTTATACAACGTAATTAAACTGTTTCTGTGTTAGTTGTGTCTTTTTGTTATTAAATTGTATTTATGTTAATTATACATTTTTCGTAACTATTGTTTTGAAAAGAAGTAATAAAGCTCTGGCTATGAAAGTAGCTGGAAGATCTGTTTGCCATTTTAGTGAATATTCCGCTGGCATTGTTACAACTTTGCTTAGTGGTGGATGGACTGCACATTCCGTTTTCCAACTGCCGCTTAATTTTGCAAGTGCAGATACCTCAAAATGCAACATCACCTAAAACAGTGGCCGACTGGGGAATCCTTTTGAACCAGTACAAATTAATAGTATGGGATGAGAGAGTATATAGGCGTTAAACACCAGCCTGTAGAACATCCTAGGCAACCAGGTGTTGTTGTTGTTTTGGTTGCAGACGATTTTAGCCAGCCACTGCCGACTACTGATCAGACCGTCAGTTCTTATACATATACTTCGAAATTCCCTCGCGAACGATGTTGCTGGAAGGTAATAGCTTTTGGCGAAGATGCTGGTGAAATTGTGCCAATGTGAAGGGTGAATTCCGCCAAGAATTGATTGGCCACCGATGTTTAGTGGCAGTTACTGGCTTATTTTTATGTCACCACAATACTCCCCTACCAGTGTGTCTGTAGAGAGACGAAAGATTTTATTGCGCCAAGCGCTATAACTTACTTATGAGAGTTGCTGCTGTGTCAAGTGAGTCTGTCGACTTTGCATTGCTGATGGAGAGAGTTGTTGTTGCTGATGCGTCAAATGAGTCTGACGACTTTGTGTTGCTGCGTCAAATGAGTCTGACAAATTTGTGTTGTTGCGTCAAACGAGTCTGACGACTTTGCGTTGCTACGTAAATTGAGTCTGACGACTTTGCGTTGCTGATGAAAAGAGTTGTTGTTACTGCTGCGTCAAATGAGTCTGACGACTTTGCTTTAGTTGTATTTGTTGCTGGTAGATGGCGCCACGACAGCTGTTCATCAGAAAATTCATCACGTTCGAGGTCACCAATTTGGCGTACGTGTTGGAAGAATTGTGCCAATATGTAGGTTGAATTCCGCCAAGAATCGAACCCGTGGTCTTCCGATGTTTAGTGGCAGTTACTGGCTTATTGAGATGTCACCACAAGCTAGTACTGAAATATTTTTTGTGATTAAAAATTAGGGTTGAAGCGAAGCATAGTGTGCCTCCCGAATTTTACTATTACTGTTTGCTATTTTTTATAATAGTTGAATTGTACATGAACTACAACTATTTTATGAAAAATGTTTATGGCAGTGGTGTTGGCTGGAATTATACCAATATGGAGGTTGAATTCCCCCAAGGGTCAAACCTGTGATGTTTAAGTTTGAAGTCCAGTAATTTATAAAAAGTCCAGTAATTTATAATTTACAAAAGCGATCTTTCATGTCTAGTGGCTGTTACCGGCTTATTAAGATGTCGACACATGTTAAATTAAAAATAATAAAAAGATATCGATTGAGGGTTTTAATTATGTTCTTTATTATATTTGAAAGTTTATTTTAACAATTAATAATAAATACAATTATATTTATTTAATGTGAATACGAATAGGAAATATTTATTTTAGTTGTTAATATTCGATTTGAAAAATCGTCTGAAATCGTAATTTACGAAATCGTCTGCGTTCTCACATTAAAAGACAGCTGCAATGGAATTATTCGCATTTCTTTTGCCGCTGTAACGTTCATTCTATTAATAATTTGCTATGCAGGTAATTGTGCAGAAATGGATGTAGGGTAAATATATTTTGGATCTGCAGAATGGATGAAGGATGGATTATTCACACTGCCTGCAATGTGCTAAAGAAGCTACTAAAATCGGTAGTAAAGCCGTAGGATGTTTTTTTAAGTTGAAAAATTCTGTCCTGTACTTTCATCACATGCCGACCGGCATCGCGAACTCTACATTTTACTTTATTCACAACAGACCGGCTCTTTATACAAAAGACGGTTTTTTGAAAAACTTCTACAAAATTAAGATAAGCCGCGATAGTGATCCCAAGGGTTAAAAAAAAATCTAACAGATTAAATAAATCTCAAATTAAAATCAAAATTCTATTATTTTTTAGCTAAGATCATAATTTTAATGCAAAAAGTGATAACCTTAACTGTTTTTTCTTAGAATTTGTTTATTTGTCCACCATCTTTATTGGCGACTTGGCATCTTATGCGCATAAAGGAGGGCACTAAGTATTCTTCACTTTCACAAAAATTAGTTACATAATTAGACAATGCAATAATTTTAATTAGTATTTTGAAAATTAAAACTTATCTTTTGTTATGTAATATACTTTTTTTGGTGCCTTCTTGCTCTTTTATGATAAATAAATTTAAAGAATTGTTTAATTTAAAAGGGGAAGAATAGAATACAGTATTACAAACTGAGAGCTAGAATCTATATTAGAGCTGCTCATTATAGTATTTATTTTAGTTTTCACTTGGTATTTTTCACTTCTCATCCTATAGTAGTAACTGTTATTGAAGTGATTCCTGCTATTGCACACAAGAACATTGAAATATTTAGATCATTTCATTTTCTTATATTTTTTTATTGCAGAAATGTACTGGACTTTTTGTTTAGAAAGGGGTGCACCGCAGCGTGTAAACCATGCTGCCGTTGCAGTTGGGGATAAAATATACTCATTTGGTGGATATTGTGGCGAAGAAGATATGCCAACATATATTGATGTTCATTGTTTTGATACAAGTAAATAATTTAAGATTTTTTATCTTTTTAAATTTTTTTTGATAATCAAGTGCTCTTTTGAATTCATGTAAAATTTTATAAATAAGCATTTTAATTATGTAAGGTTACTATAATTTAAGTTGAAATGTAAAAATACTGTAAGTTAAGCATTAATCAGAATAACCAGAAATATGATCTGTAAATAGTTAAATCTGGGAGATTTTATTTGATGATGGGGGGCAAGATTTAATTATAATTAGAATGTGAAGGCCTGTATAAATTAAGTTTGCTTAAGAAATATAAGTTTAGTGTGAAGAACCTCATACTAAAGCACCAACCAAATAAATGTTACCCATAGAAAATTAGTAGTTTACTAACAAAAAAAAATTAATAATTTTACTATAGAAAACAATAGTTCATGTGAAGAGGGACACTATTCTATTAAAATTATGAAGAGAAGGTCTTAGTGGATGTGAGTAAAACATATTATAGCAGGTTATATAGCCGAAAAGAATAAATGTTTGAAGTTTTGAAACTTTAATTTATTCCATTGTGTCAGACTTCATTTACATAGAATGTGATTAGAGATGCTATGGTCTACATTGCAACACAAGAGCAAAAAAGGGACCAAACTTTTTCTCTGCGATCATTTTATTATGAGATTCTAGTAGGGATTTTTTTGAGATGTGTAGTTTTAGGAAAGGGAAATTCAAGTATCTTTAACAAAATGTGGTAAGCATTAAGGTTTTTTTATCCAGAGTAAGAGAACCTGCTAAATTAACAGATATAGATAGTATGTGATGTTAATATAATAAAGTAAGAATATGATAAAGAAATAAGAGAACATTTTAGAATGAAATCAACATGAACTAACTTAAAATTAGTTTGTAAGGTATCATATAATATCTATGCACATAATACTTCTATCACATATTATTCCATTTAGTGCATTTATGCCTTATCATATCCAAAAATCTCTAAAAAGCTTTTTTTTTGTGTCATTTTAGAATTGTAACTTTAATTATTGTCACTTCACATATTATTATTATTGTTTATGACTACTACAATTAGTTACTACACTTTTTTTTTTAAACCTTTGATATATGAGAATTTGAGCTATTCTGGTAGAATTTTTTTAAATATATTGTTGGTGACTAAATAGAAATTTAAAATTTCACGTGCAGATTATTTTATGATTCATGAATAATGTTATTATTTTTATGTTTATTAATCTATGCATTTTATAGAATTGCTTAGTCATAATTTTGATGCATGAGTTGAAAAATACTATACCGATGATATGATTATCTGCTTAATTAATTGAATTAATTATGATTAACTTTATTCATGGTAGTTGTAGACAGGCATATTGTTTTTGATAAGTGGCTCTTTTGTTTTAGAATTATCACAAAATGCTGGCATTGGTCTCTATTATATAATTACATATGAAAATGCATGTAAAAGGTTTTGTGTTTCATGGTTTGAACTTTCTGTTTATACTACAATTGGTTTTTAATATGTATTGAGATGAAACAGGTGTCCCATAAACAAAAAAAAAGCTAGATTCTGGATAAGTGGTTGCATTCTAAAAATTAATTTTTGTTAAATATTTCAGATACATTGAAGTGGACAAAAATTAATTATGAAGAAGGCAGGAATTGTCCATTGGCTTGCTATGGCCACTCTGTTGTTGCCTATAATGATCTGATTTACCTGTGGGGAGGACAAAATTTACATCGTGCTAGAAATATTTTGTATTGTTTTGATACAAGTAAGTATTTATGGTGTGTTTCTCTCTTAATAATAAGGTAGAAGTATTGGTAAAGATTTGATATTAACACATTAAAGGCGGGA
>JAPMOQ010016726.1:1566568-1576989 GCA_026543055.1 Argiope trifasciata
TGAAAAATTCTAAATTTGACTTATTAATAACTTTTACAGTAATTTCATTATAAGTATCAATAAAAATAACTTTTTAAACAGAAGTGTAAATTTATTCTCAGCCATGGTATTTTTCATTATTTTCAAAACTAAAAAGAATCAAAAGGGAAATTACAATGACTAAGTTATGAATTATCATATGAATCTACATGTACTAATCATATGAATTATGAGTTGCTATATTGACAAACAAATTGTAAAAGATATAAATTTTACATTCTTTATATAGGAAGCTTTAAACTTCGACACAGAAATTAGAAAAATTTGTAGATTTTTTTAACAGACATACATACATACAGGTTATTTAATTTCATATCAGATGTTCAGTCTTTTTTTTTTTCATTAATAGATAATGACTTTCAATCTTTTTATATTAATAACAGCACATTATAATGTAAATATCAATTAGGATTTTGATATAAACCTTCCCAGTATCTTAAAAATGCTTTCACTTATTTGATATTTATTCATTAAAATATTCCTTTATTTACATGTGCCTCTTTCTTAATGAAACAAATGAGAATATGAAAATTTTGATTCTGCTTGTTAGAATGGTTTAAAATTAGCAGCCTTTTTGTTAGTATTAAATATGAGATTGTATGAAATTTATTGTTTATTTAGTAATTCAATCATAATTCAAATTAATCATTCAATCTGTTTGCTGAATGTAGTTATTACGCTTTATTTTCCTAGGAACTTTTTTGTTAAATTATCTTCAGCAAAATTACAAACCATTTCAGTAACTTCGACAATTTGGCATTGATGCAATTGACAGTGGAACGAAATTTGAAAATATATAATTTTTCCATCCTAAGATTTTTTTAGCTATAAAAATCTTCACTGTTATTACTGCACAAATTAACCTGTAAAAAAAAAAGAGAGAAAGAAGAAAGGAATGAATGCTTTGTTATAATTTAGAAACACACATATATATATCAACATATTTTCTTTTTAATGCTTTATTTATCTGAAAAGAGTTGCTTATAATCCTATTTTTATAAGTAGGTGTATTTCAAATCTGATTTTATCCATGTGAATAAATTGTGATTTTTTTAAAATTTAGGGACCTCAGCCATCTAAGCGAGATTTTCATACTGCATCAGTAATTGGCAGTTGCATATATATTTTTGGTGGTAGAGGTTCAGATAATAATGATGATGAAAATTATCCTAATGACATAATGTACCTTGATACAAACACTATGAAGTGGGTAACACCAGTATGTAAAGGAAAAATACCGGTTGGACGAAGGAGTCATTCTGCTAGTAAGTTATAATGTCCAATTCTCAATTTATTTACAGTTCAATTAATTTTGGACTAATTTATCTTATTTTCAACAGTCAAAACATGCATTTTCTGTCCAGTTTTATAGCAGTTGCTTATATTTTAAATCTCCTGTAATGTTTCATTTCAATAAAAGCTGTTTAAAAAGAATTGAATCTATATATTTCACATTGACTCTTAAGCTGATAATTAATATGTTGAAGAATTGAATGCCGATGAATTTAATGAAAATAATTTTTTTAATTAAATTTTTTTCTTGTATATATAAATGCAGAATTTTTTTTATTTATAACTTCTTACATCTTATTTTTTAAATTTATATTTCAATGTTGTGAATAATATGAAATCTTGATATACATTTTTCATATTGTTGCTACTAGATGGTGTTTTCATATGGAAACAAAATTTATTGGTTAATAATTAAGTATTGAAAATATTAAAATATTAATTTTTATTGAAAGTGTAATTTAGAATATTTTATGATACTAACTCCTTAGTGTTATAAAATATTCTAATCAAATCAAATAAAGAAAATGAAATAGAAAACCTTAAAATGTTTAAAATCAATCAATTTTTTTGATTTTAAATAATTTATTTGTAAAAAAAATGGCTGTATTAAATAATGTGTTTTCTATTTAATATATACGCAATATATCATATTGCTACTATAATTTTTCAAAGATTCTAAAGTGTAGAGGGATGGATTTTTTTTGTTTACCTATATTAACCAAAAAGATATTAATTCTTTATTAGTTTGCTCCTATATTATACATTTGTCATGTTACTATAATCTTCTGTAGAATTTTCTGTGTAATTTTTGTCTGTTTAAAACTATTCTTCATTTTAAAATCAGTTTCGTTTTTCTTTTACTCATAGAAATGAATAAATTTTATATGACTCACAATTTTTCATTTGAAAGTTATTTGTAAATTTTTTATTCTGAAAGTTTTAATTATGGTCTTTATTTCTACTTTTATGGTGATATTCAAATCATTTTTACCCTTCATTCTGTATATATTCATGCTTAAAAGTTGATTTATTTGAAAATAATTAAAAAGGTCTCTCATGTAATTTTCCTTTCCTTTTGTAATATATATGCAACTTATGAAATTTTGAAAGCATCAAAGAGCTACCAATTTAATTTGAGATTTATTTAAGCCCGATTATATTTACTTCCTTTTATTGTGTATGGTAAAATTTAATGTTATTTTTATTCCGTCTTTCTAATTTTTAACCTTTTATAAAATATATCTAAAATGTTTTTCCCTCTTATAGCTGTATACAATGGTGAAATCTATATAATTGGTGGTTATGATGGTATCTCAGACAATCACTTGAATGATGTACATAAATATAATCCAGGTGAATATTTGCTAAACAAATATTTTATCTATATTTGTGATTTTGAACTCTTTAATTTTAATGTATTTTGAACATTTTGTTACATTAAAAACAAAATGAAGTTTTGAAAACTTTAAAAGTTAAATGAAGAATGAAAATTAATCATATGAAGTTTTTTATGTAAACAAATCAAACTAAACTGTGTTTTTCAGCTGACGAATGTAGTCTTTAACCAAATTAAATGTTTTATAAATATATTGAGAAGACAGCAGCTATAATCTTAAATACTGTAATTAAATGTAAATTAATTTTTAACTTTAAAAATATGAATGCTATTTGTTATTTTATAGTTTAATGCCAAGCCACTTTTGATATTTCCTTTTTTGTCTTGTTCTTGGTTAAATATCAAACAGAAACTATACTGAGCATTAATTGAAGTTTAAGCCATTTGAAGAATTAAAACTAACTGGATTGTAAGTTATAGAATAGTCGGGTATTTCAATGGATCTTTCGGCCATAGAAAGAGTTGCATGAAATTAAACAATTCAAATCTTAATTATAAAATCATCATTATACTGAAAATTTATAATTTGTGTTTAAATTCGTTTGAATATATCAGTTATTTTGAAAGACATTTGAATCATATTTAGAACTGTTGAAATAGAAATTATTGTACTGCTTGTAAATTTTTCTGAATTGTTAAACTTGAAGCTTAATTGTTCGTTAACCACTATACCATAGTTTTAATTTTATAGGGTTTTTTTAAAATCAGTATATTAGGATGTCACATTACTGATGAACTTTCTTCTGAAGATTGTGAACATTGATCTCGGCTCATACTCTTAACCAATATCATTAAAAATCTTGTTATTGAATTGTTTCTGTTTATATTTTACAGTGAAGGATATTATGGATATTATGTTCTGCTTAACAGGTAATGAAACCTGATTCAATGGATTCTCTCTAATTTATTCAGATGTGGCATGGCCTAAGAACTTCAATCAAAAGATTCTATTCCTAGCATGCATTTTTAACGTATTATTCAAGAACTTGTTGACTTATATGTTTTTCAGATATGTATTATTGTCAACAAATATCATTAGGCAACAATGCATTTCAACAGTAATGCTGCAATTCCATATAATATAGGATATTTTATAGCAATATTTTGCCCCAACTTGTAGATTAAGATGTTGCATGGCTAAAAAATTTTTATTTGGAAGATACTAAATTCTATTCTCAATCTTCTTTTTTAATAAACTTTATTCAAAAACTGATAGAAACATTCATTCTTTGGCTGTGAATTGGTTGTTACAATCAGGCAAAGTATTGAAGATTTACTTGTGTAATTTCAATGAAAATAAATTATTTCTTTATAAATTCTTTCTAGTAAAGCAACCTTCTCTCCTAAACTGAATTTAAAATGTCACTATCTCTCAGGTAACAAAAATGCATGGTATGGTTTCTTCAGCTAGTAGAAGCTGTCGCATATCTTCATCATATTAATAGTTTTAGATTTGACTAAATGAAATTAATTTTAACTAGCAGAAACTTTTTGTAAACTAAATTTATACATTATGTTTATTAAAAAAGTAATTTTATGCATCTCTTAAGTTTTATTAAGGAATGAGTGGATCATTAGAATTGATAGATAGACATAAAATATTGCAATGAGTCCTTGTAGATGAAGATGTTCTTTCTTTTTCAGTCACTTCTGAATGGACTGAAATGAAAGTATTTGGCAAAAAACCTCATCCCCGCAGAAGACATTGCTCAGTTCTGGTTGAAGATATTATCTTTTTATTTGGTGGCAGCAGGTAAATTTAAAATTATGTATGGATAATTTCAATTGTCAAAAAATAAAAAACCCAGGGTAACTTAATAAAATTATTTGCAAATATTTGATTCATACTTTTTGTTAGATTTAAAAAATGAAAGTAGATGCTGCCAATTTAAGAAAATGTTTAAAATTAAATATATTTCTAAACATAAACATTTTGTATGTATAGAATTGTCTGCTAATTTTCATCTGTTACTGTTTAATTATTCCAATCTGATTCATTTTCATGCTTTTACACCATTAAATATTAATATAAATATAATTGAATTAAATTTTAAGGGATTTACATGTAATGCATTTTTTAACCTGGTTCTTTAAGTTGTACTTAAAAATCTTACTAATAAGCCAGTATGAAAATTTTATGAATATTTTAAAGTTATTGATTTGTTTGAAAATATAATTAAAGATTTTCAATTTTTTTAAACTTACAGTTTAGTTCTTTAGTTAATTTTTGGAAGAAATTAGATTTCGTTTTAAGATTCTTTACCTCTAGTATGAGTATTTGTAAAATCAAGCATGGAATATGAAAATAATTGTAAAATCCTTCAATCGATTAACAATAATTTGTAAATTAAATAAAAACTACGTCAGTTATTTTGTAACTTCATTTAACATTTATTTCATTATCGCAGTTATGAGGATGAGACTTCTTTCTTTGGACGTGTACAACATCTGAGAGAGCACTGTGATATGCACATGTTGGAATTTGGTAAATATATTAGATAATATATGATTGTTTAAAAAGAAAGAATATAAAATTCTTAATTGAGAGATGGTTTTCATCATCTAATTTTTTTTCTCTTAAGAAATGTACAGTTCTGTTCTTTGTTAATTATATATTTTGAGGTTAAATATATACAAAGGAAAATTTATAATTTTATTATGTTCTTACATCTTATCCAGTTGTTTGATTACATAAACATTATCTTATTTATTAAATCTACTTATGTATTAGTTTTTAAAAACATTTCTTTAATGACTTTCAGTATTCTAAATCATAATGAAAAATCTTTTATTAGAACTTAAAGAAATTTAAGCAACTGAAAAAAACATCTAGTACTTTCACTATATGTACAATATATACATCTCTACTGGCTAGCAGTTTAAGACATCATTACATGGTTTGAAAGTGCTTCTTTTTTGCTATAAAAATTACAACATATATAACTATACTGTGGAATATGCATATTTTTTTCAATGTAATAACTCATTTATTCATGTAGAGATTCAATTAGAGGCCATTACCCTTCTGCATAGTTTTATTTTATTTTAATAAATGGCACCATGGGTTCTACTAAAGACACCCTGAGTCCAAAGTCTAAGACATGTGACGTCAAGTTTTAGAAAAGCGAGCTGTGAGCGTTTGTTCGGCAGACGGAGAGAGTGGGTCATTTGTTTCAATATCATGGTTATTTAATATGCAACGGTGGACACAGTTTTGCTATCGGATATTTGATTAGACTTCACCCTTGGTATCATCTAAATGTTAAACTTTTATCTTTAATGTAAATATCCTGTCCTGTCCTAATTGTTAAGGTTTTTTTGTTTTAAATATTCTTTGCTGTAAATAAATTTAATGTTTTTATTTAAAAGCTTCTCTTTAACAAGTAACTCTAGACACTGATCTGAATGAGCCTGAAGGGGCATTTTGTCCCATCCATTCCTACATTTATTCAAAATAAATTAGCTTTAGATTTAAAGTTTAAAAAAGGGATGTTTTATTTTCTGAGTGACCACAGGGCTTTACAAAAATAAAAGCATTTATACAGCAATTTTATCTAATGAAAATAAAATGAGTTTTCTAAATTAGTATGAAATGCCTCTTATCTAATTTGGAACATTATGTGCAGAAAACTTGTTGGAAGTTATTTTCAGTTGAAAGTATTTAAGTTTCAATGAAACATCCATAGTTTTGTGATTTATAAATTTGTTGTGAAGAGTCTTTTAGGAACTTCCTTGACTAATAAACATCCAGTAAAAAGTTAAATCAATTGCTATTTTTCATAATTTTGGTATTTTTACTGCGATGGATTACTTGATTTAATTTTCCTATGCACAGTTCTAAAATCATGCTATTACTACGCATGACTCTCTACTCTATTTTCTTAAATTATTTTACTTTATTGTTATTATTTTGCAGTTCCTACCTTGAAGAATTTTTCACTGATGAAAATTATGGATTATCAATTGGATATTAGCTGTTTACCTGTTACATTACAGTGAGTTTTATATTTGAGTTTTCATATAATTTTTAAAAAAAATAGTACTCTTATTCAGTTTGAAAACACTTAGTGATTTAAATAATTTTGAAGTACTTTGTTGTCTGTTTATTAATTTTATTTATATTGCAAATATTAACACTGCATCCGTTTCTTTTGCTGGTTTTTTTTGTTTTGTAATAAATTATTGTTGAAAAACAGAAAAATGATAATTTTGTTAGCATTATTGTTAAATTATGTCCCAAAAGACTGAAAAGTCGTGAAGTTATGCCCAGAAATCTTACCATATGTGATCAAATCAACATAAATGAACACACACATGCACACTCAGTTGTGGTGCTTAAATGAAGAATTTCCAAACATCAGCGCCTTTAGATATTTTTTATTTACTACAACTGTAAAGTTTAACGCTCAAGGTAAATTCCATTACTGCTGGGGTCCATGCCTGCCACGCAAGTCCTGTTCACGGGGATGGATGATTATAAACAGGAAGTAAATAACAGGCATGAATACCATCTATACTCATTCTGCAACACTCCCCACCTGAACTTACATAAGTTCATTTTCCATATCAAAACTTGGAGGACTTTGCAGTCATGACATATTTAACGTGCCCCAACTGCCATTAGCAACATGGCGGTCTTTGGCCGAGACGATGACAGAACTCCTACCTTCCATTCACTCTTTAATGCAACCAATGATATGTCAGAAATATTTTTACATATGTTTTTTGAAAGGGGAATAGCTAAAAAATGTGTGTTTGGCAGTACAAAAAGGCCATACCATTTGTTAAATATTAGCTCTATAAGACTGATGGTTAAAAATCTGCAGAAATTAATGCCCAGATACCTGAATTGGCAGAAATGAATAATTAAAAAAAAGTAATATTACTTTGTAACATTTTTAAAATTAAAGTAATCATTAAATTATTTGTATCATGACAAAAACGTTCTAGGTATTATTTCATAGTCAGTAATTTTAATTTTGTGTAACTTATAGTTAAAGAGCTTATAGTGTAACTTATAGTTAGTGTGGATAGTATATCCCCCCCTTAATATGTGAATTTTGTCTAGCTAAATTCGTGTAGTATAAAAGAAGACCCTGATAACCATTTATGTGCATTTGATGTCAATCTAAATGTCCATTTTGACATGATCAGTGTGTAATTTTTTATATAATAAAAATGAAATCTTATTCACTTTGTTATGATCTTTTGAAAAATTTACTATGCAGTCATTTGTATTGCATCCAATATGTTAATGCATTATCACAGGATTTTAAAAGTGGGGGGGGGGACTTTTAGAAATAAATTCTGCATTTAAAGGATTAATAATTTCAACTCAATTGATATGCATTTATTCTAGAATTTTGCAATTTTAAAAATTAATTTTTCCTTAATTTCTAATAATAGATTATAGTGTTTCCCTGAAATTCAAACTGTTCTTTTGTCTCATTAAATATTTAATTGTGTCATTTTCTTCTATTGTTAAAAGCTACAGAAGAAGCACTCTGTGTAAATTACAAGACAAGTAATATCTTGAAGTTCCTTGAAAGTTAAAAGATTGATGAATTTGGCATTTGGGTTTTTTAATAGCGCCATAATGTTTTGAAACATAGAACGTTCATGATGCTAATGTCAAACAGCTTGGCAGAATTATGAAATAATGCTGTATCTAAATGATTTTAAATGAAATATAATCAATATTATTTTTGAACTAAACCACCTTGTGATGGTATTTTAATAAACCAGTAACAACCATTGGACATTGGTGATCACTTTTGCCTAGGGGACACTGCAATCACGTCCAAACCACCAATGTGGTGATTTGTATTGCAGTGTCGCGCCAATGTGGTTGGTGACTGAATTCCACCAAGGATCGAACTCGTGACCTGATGATTTGCAGTCGCGTCACCAGTATTCCAGGGGCTGTTACTGCCTTATTAAGGTACCACCACAACCTATTGCAGCTAGTAAATAATTAAAATATTATTAGAAAATTGTTATTTTTAAAATGTAGGTTTCCACTTATCACTAATAAAAGTTCAGAATGAAAATATTAATTATTGTTCTTTCGTAGAATGAAAAATATTCTTTCATTAAATTCATCTGGTTCATAAAAAAAGAATTTATAAATCTGTCAAACTTTTTAGTATAATATTGCAAAGTCCAAAGGCCTTATCACACAGCAAAATATCGTCTGCACTTTGCGTCAGCAGTTTTCCACAAGTTTCTCGCCATCGTCGACTTTTTCTAACCAGCTTTAAAATGCCGACGGTAGTGAGGGAAAAATTGTCCGCAAACGAAATTCAACTAATCATGTGAAACTTTGAAGTGACATCACTTTTGTTGCCATTTGCTGACGAGAAGTGCGGACAATATTTCGCCGTGTGATAAAGCCCTAAGATCAGTAAAGTGGCATTTTTTACAATTTATCTAATATCATTTCCTACATTGTTTTGATTCATTATTATGGTTTGTACAAATGCAAAATTGTAGAAAATTTATAAATTTTCCTTTTTAATTAAGCCAATCAAGTTTTTTTTTTTTTACTATTTTACAAATGAGGAAATATCCCACGTTTTGAAACCAAATTCTATGATTAATAAATGAATTTAGAAAAGCAGTATAAAAAGATATTTATAAATTGTGTTCTTTCTTTCTTTTTTTCCTAGGACAGAAATCAATTGGCTAACATCTTTAAAACGGCAGCCAGCCTTCATTCACCAAAAGAGAAATACGGATTTTATTGAGATGACCTAATTTAGGATGCATTTTATTGTATCATTTTTTAAAAGAAAAAATGACCGTTAAAAGAGATCTGGAATATATATATGATAAACTTTTTTTGGTATGAGGTTAACCTTAGACCAGTTTTTATTTTTGCCATACTCCGTTACAGAAGCAAAAATATTCTACATAAAATGGCGGTTATTGTGATACAACTGACACTAATTCAAATATACCATGACCGTATAATGTTATCATTAATCATTTCTTTTATGTTATAAATATTTTTAATAGTCTTGAAAACTGAATTATATGTCTAAAGCATTTCTGAATTTGTGATATTGTTTCTGCATTTATTTATTTCAAATAAATAATAACTATTAAATAGTTTTTTTTTTCTCTTTCTCTAGCTGAAATTTTTTTTGCCTTTAACTTTGTTCATATTAGTAAATCAGTTCAATTTTCTGAACTTTCAAAATATTTTCTGTGACTAAGTCAATGCCATTGTAAATACAGAATTTATGTTTTAGAATTTTATGCTTTTTTTATTCTATTTGTTATTGGAATTTTTTAAACAATTGAAGGTTTGTATTGTTGCATTTATTTATTTCAAAGAAATAGTAACAATCAATCAGTTTTTTTTCTCTTTCTCTGAAATTTTGTCTTTTAACTTTGTTCATTTTAGTAAATCAGTTCACTTTTCTGAACTTTCAAAATATTTTCGGTGACTAAGTCGATGCCATTGTAAATACAGAATTTATGTTTTGAAATTTTATGTTTTTATGCTTGTTTATCCGATTTGCTATTGGTATTTTTTAAACAATTGAAGGTGTGTATTGTTTTAAGAAAATAATAAAAGAATCTTTTAAGATTATGATCTTTGAAATTATTTTCCAAATAAACTTATTTGAATTAAAGAATCTGTCTTAATTTTGAATATTTAAGTGTTTAATTTCTGTACATTTGTTAC
>JAPMOQ010016726.1:1611989-1653689 GCA_026543055.1 Argiope trifasciata
GGATTGGGACACCCGTACCCACCTAAAGGAGGTGGGCCCCTGAGGGTAACTGAAGCACGAAATCGCGTAGGCTTGAATAGAGACAGTGAGGGATGAAGCTACAAAGGCTGTTATCCCATAGGAACCAAAAAGTCGTAGTTAATGAATGTCAAAAGGCTTGAGGACTTGAACGAAGATGCTAAGATGTTGTTTGTTTGCGAGAGCTTGAGACAGAAGGGAGGCAAAAGAGATGTACGGTTGTTCGATCTTGGTTTTTTTTCAGAGTGCTTTTCTATAATTTGTATATTTTGAGCATTTTAACAAGATGTGGGAAATGTTGTTGTCTTCATTACATATGGTGCACAAGGGATTATCTGAGAGATTGAATCCGTGAAGAAGACTTGGAGTGATGGTCATTTTACAAATCCCCCGTGCAATAAGTTTATTTTGAATCTTACTTCTAGTCAGTGATTGTGCTGATGTCTGGAAAATCCTCGATCAAAGCTAGATATTTGCTCCCGTGGTAATTATTTGAGGCGATTTCAGTAGAGATCTTTCCCAGATTAGGGATCATATCCTTCGGGGAAATCCACTGCATGCATGGCGTATATTCCTTGACTTCTTTTGCAAGAGCGTCTGCTTTTCGTTTCATGGGATACCAGAGTAGCCAGATACCCATAAAAGATATTTTTTGGTTCAGGTTTTTCCTTGTATAAATTTTTGAGGCTAATCGTTGAATAATTTTAGATGAATGGAAATTAATGTTTTTAAGTGCAACCAAAGCAGAATAACTGTCAAAAAGGAATAGTACATCTTTCTTTGGAACTATAAATTCGTCCAGAGCTTGGCAGATTGCTGTGACTTCAGCTATAAAAATGGAATTTATGGCATGAATGCGGTAAGTAAATTTTGAAAACAAGTAATACCGGAAATTGAGGTGAAGAGCTGTGATTTTGAGCCATCAGTGGTTATGATGAAATGATTCAGAAATGTGTTTTGGGTGCATTGACAGAAACTGGGAAGTCTTTGTTTTGGAAACTGATGTCTTTCAGAAAGATTTCACAAAGATCGGGGCTAGAATGTGGAAAGATTGGTATTTTTATTAGATGCTTCGGATAACAATTAAGGCTTTGAAATGAAGCTTTGAGCATTTCTTCATCCTTTTCAGTCAATAGGACATTTAGTTCATCAGAATTTTTAGTTAAAGGTGAGAAATGAAAATTAGCTATTTGCTTAGTGAAAAATAGGATTGCAAGTCGTTTAATTTTTTCTGAAAAAATTTCTTGTCCTGAAAGTTTTAATAAAATCGTATTAGGGGTCCAGATGGGGACACCAAGAGCTATTCTCGGTGCCATTGTTTGGATTGTATTACAGGATATGAGATGTGTTTCAGAGAATTTGTTAATGATGGGACTACTATAATAGAATAAACTGCTGTTATTGACAATCGTGATAAATTTTTTTTGTTCTTGGGCCGTGTCTCAGGGATCCTAAATAATTTTTAGGTCCTGTATTTTTTTAAGTGCTCTATTTCTAAGGGTTTTGCCCTTTTGATTAGTTTCAGCAAACGGAATTTCAAGATATTTAATCGATTCATTCAATGTAAGTGGAAATCCGCCATACGTTATATACGGAAGTAAAATTGAACGTTTTCTAGAGGGACCAATTTTAGCACTTTTTTCAGCACTAATGAAAATTTTATAATAAGAGCACCATTTATAAATATTTTCCAATGTATTTTGCAATTTAATTTTAATATAATCCATTGAAGGATGAGAACTGTAAACAAAAATATCATCAGGAAAAATGGAACACTCGACATTTGTGTCTAATGTTTCAAAGATATCATTCATGAAAATGCCAAAAAGAATCGAAGAGAGAACACTTCCCTGCTGAAGGCCTTTATGAAGGAGATTTGTATCAGAAATGGTGTCTCACTATCTAATCTGAAAAGTTCTTTCTTGCAGAAAATTGGTCATCCATTTAGCGATCTTTCCTGTAATGTCAAGTTGGAGACATTTATAAATGAGGTCATCTCTAGAAACTGAGTCATATGCACATTTGAGATCGAGACTAACACCAACAAAATAATTTTTCTTTCTATGTGCATCAGTTTAGTTTAGTTATATAAAGGTCCCGTTTAAAGCAACACGAGGGATATTTTGGGACGGATCTCGTAATTTTGAACCACGGTCAGATGACACTTGAACTGGCACCCCCCTCTCCACATCACACCAGCGGAAGGACATTTGGCCTGACAGATTTAAGTTGCAAGACACCCCCTCACACGGCGGCTCTTCGGTAGAATCGATTCTCGAACCTGAAGCCCTCCAGTTCCGAAGCCGAGACTATACCACCAGGCCACTGCGGCCCCTATGTGCATCAGAAATTGAAGAAAAATTTTTATATGTTGCTGTTTGGCTATCTCTGAAAGAAATAGAACCATGTTGGTTTATGTTGATTTTGCAATAACGAGTTAAATATTGAGTAATACGATAGGCTAAGATGCGTTCGAAAATCTTACAAAAAAAACAAAAAAAAAAACACTGATGTTGAAGCTATTGGTCAATATGAGGTTATTTTTGTTTTGTGTTTATTTTGTTTCAGGATTGGAACTGTGATGGCATGTTTCCAATCATTTGGCCGCAAGCAGGAATTTAATTGTTGTTGAAAAATATCTAGAATTTTGCAAAGAGTTGTATCATCAAGTTATTTGAAACAGCCCACCGAGATGTTATCTGCACCTGGTGAGGAGTTTCTCGTTTTTTGTATGGATCTATTCAGTTCCCAGATTATGATACTTCTATTTAAAAATTGGCTGTCCTAATTGTAATCTATAGGAATAGGCTCCAGTTCATATTCATACTTCTAGTAATAAAGTTAAAATAGGAAACAAATGCTTCAACAACAAAGATTATGACATGTATTTCGACAAGTTCGAACAACACCCTTCCGAGTAGTTTATTCATAATTTTCAAATGAAGATCCCAAAAATGGATGGGATAGAAACTTTTACAGATTGTCCAAAAGATGAAAATAAAGTAGGAGCTGCAATAATAGTATACTACTATGGGAAAGAGATCGGTAAAAGTTTTGTGAGAATATCGAACCATGCAACAGGTTTTCAGGCAGATGTGCAAGCTTTAAAAATGGCCTTTGAATATTGTGAAAGGGTGGAGGACGGACAGAAGTGCTCAATTTTTTCCGATTCCCTATCAGTTTTACAAGCCATATTGTCATCTCACAATTGTAGTAAGGTAATAGGGACGATAAAAAAGATAAAAAGTGTTAAAATTAACATGTCGATGGAGTTGAATTGGATTATGGCCCATACTGGGATATATGGTAATGAAAAGACGGGATCACTATGCGAAATTGACGACACAGAAAGAGAGTGTTGATATTATTGTCCCCAAATCAAGTGATGTTTTAAAAGGGGAATTGAGAGAAGAAATAAAACTACAATGGTTTGACAGATGGTATATGGTACTGATGGTACCAGGTAATCTCAAAACCCAGAAGGATATGATGTTAAAGATTGATAGTTTCATTCCAACTGTTTGAGAGAATGCAGATAGGAAGAAAGACAGCTATTTACTACCCCGAAAGGAATGTTAGTTTGACTGTTCGATCAATATAAGGTTGGACAATACTTACTCAGCAGTCGACCAGACATAGATACTGTCGATACTGCTACTTTCAGTGGTGGAGGGGTGGTCGGCTGTATGCAAGAAGAAGAAGGCACCATTTCAATTATGTGATGAAAAAAATTTGCAAAAGGTTTACTTTGAGCTTGTGAATTGCTTATATATCTATTATTATGGAAAATGATCCTATTAGTTTTAATATCGGGGTTAGTATTACTAGATAACTTGTTTAGTATTTTAAAAAACATTCTAGGATTTTGAGAAATTTTCCTCATACTTTTCCAATATCTATCTTTTGCTCTTTTAATATGAAATTTTAGTTTGCTTCTATATTTTTTATATTTAATCCAATCTGAGACGGATATGTTCCTCAGAGCTTTTTTTCCACATGCATTTTTTCAAGCCGTTGAAGTTGTTACAAGCAGCATTCCACCATGGTGGGTAATCTTTATTGGGCAAGAAGTATGCTTAGTTATAACTTGAGAAATTATACTAGTAACCATTTCTATAGTTGGCCTTTTAGTTGCTGTGAAAATTTCATTTGTTTCTTGAATGATTGAATTACACTTAATAGTTTTCAGATATTTAGATGTGGTATTGAGTTTTGACTAAAGGCCTAAGTCACTATGGGCCTAAGATCACTTTCGGAGGAGCATTCGTGAACATATCAATCAGTTTCTTCAAAACGTTGGACAAAGCACAGAGTAAGATTAAGAATTGAGTATGAACTTGAGTTTATGATATGAGTTGTACATAATGAGTTAAGCAGAATGAAACTGGAATTATTGAGCCATTCTACAAAACCGTCACTATGTGGTGAATGATGGTTTGTACCCCATAAAGGGTGATGGAGGTTAAAATCGCCAAAGATAAAGGTAGGAGAGTTTATGCTGTCAAGGAAAGTTTTAATCATGTTAATATTGAACCCATGAAGAGCATAAACATTAATAATTGTGAAAGTTTGATTATGGGTTTGGATTTCAAATGCAAGAATTTCCAGGTCCGAATCATTTTCTTTTTGAAAAATGATTCTGCTTAGACATACTTTCCGGTACACCGATAGGCCACCACCAGGTCTGTTATATCGGAGGGTTCGAAAAAATAATTTACTTGGAAAAGTGAAATGATCTGTATCTTTCAGATACGTTTTTTGAAAAATGCAAAAAGTAGATGCGGAGAATGGAGGTTAGTTGAGCCAAATTTTTTTTGTTTTTAATACTGCGATAATTCCACTGCAGAAATGTCATTTAGGGAAAGGGAAGGAAATGATGAAAGTTCTGTTGATAACCTGAGGCAAAAGAAGATATGAAAAGCGAAGGAAAAGAAGCAACGAAGAACCAAAACCTTAATTTGATGGGTTGGAAAGAAAAAAAAAGGCACTCTTCCATTATACCAGCGCAAGCGAAAAGTCGCCAATAATGATGCCACCGCCAAACGGAATATCGCCACCTGTAAACTTTTGCCGCCACATTTTATAAAGAAAGTCACTGCCATTTTGTTACCTGCGCCAAAATGGCGACTGTGTGCTGTCGCCAAAAAGTCTGCTTGGCGAGATTTACCCAGTATAATAGAAAAGTACCAATAAGAAACTAAGATTAGCCAACTGGCATAGTCTCTTGATCATTACTACCACCTGCATTCCAATGCCTTTTGGTGTTAGATTCAAATTCTTCAGGATTTTTTTTTTACGTGAAGGAGATGAACTGCAATCAACACCTTGTGAAATCACTTTGCACATATTCTGAATTATGCATTCAAAGGATTTTTGAAGCATGTCAGCAAATAGGGCAGTTTGTTTCTCAAATCTTTCGTTTATTGTTTGTAGAAATGATTCGAATTTTGCTTTGAAAGAATCTAGTAAGTAGGCAGCTGCCGGCATGATTTTGACAGTATCAGAATACTTGTTGTTTGTTGCTCGGAAAGTTCTGCGAGTTTCTCCAGTAGTTATATGGTTAAGATACTTAAATTCAAGTATCTTTTGTTCTTTTATATATGCTGGACATGATTTATGTTTGGCATTATGAGAACCGTTGCAGTTAATACATCTTTCGGATCCTTGGCAAGGCCCAAGTTGCGTCACACAACAAAGGTGGCAGATGTCAGTTTTTCCACAAGCACTAGTAGGATGGTCAAAAGAAAAGCATTTGTTGAATTGTAGTGGGTGGTTTATAAATAGCTGGATACGTGGTTAATAAACCAAATTTTAACAGAATCTGTCAGAGTTGTTCCCAGAACAGTTATTAGGACTGGTGATACATCTTTTGTAACATTTTGCTTTAAAAATCTCCGCATTTCAACCACAGTAAGGTTATTTTTATCCTGTATTTCTGTTGTTAGTTCATCCGTTGGGGTATTCGTATGTCAAATAGTAAGAAGCGTGTAGTGATATTTTCTCATATCGCATCAGTTATGATATCTTTATCCATAAATTTAGTTAGTACCAGTAATTGCACAGCGCAAATTGGATCCTTTGTCGTAAGCAATATTTGCCTTGTCGGGTGTATTTCATGTTATCTATTGAGTCAAGTCTGTTAATACTGTTTTTGATGAAACCTGGCACTAGAAACGGATTTAATTGAGGCAATTTCTGCAATTTGTCTGCATTCGACAGGATAACATTGATTTCTTGGTATTCATTTGGTCCAAGGCGCATAACATACTCATTGGTGGTTTTATTATTTCTAAAATAATTATTATTTTGCACTGCATCCATATTCAATTGCTTGACTTTATTTATGACTTCAGCATCATTATTTGGTAAAAGGAGAATTCTGAATTCTTTTTAAAAAGTAGATTTTCTTCTTAAATTAGCAATATATATATATATATATATATAATGACAGACAACTTTACCTTTTAACAACCAAAATTAAAGAGAGCAACTGTTAAAAATACTGGAAAACCAAAGGTTGAAGGCACACGGAACGGAAAGAAACATAACCGTCACTCGCGAATTCAAAATTTCTATCTACATAAATAGCACTATTCGTCAACATCTTTTAATCGTATATATATTTTTTACCTGCTTTTACCAGCATTGGATTATTCTTACTATGTATGCTTCTTTGAAAGCAGATGCTTTTTTAAAAGGTTGAGTTGCTTTTACCAGTATTGCATTATTATTATTATGCATGCTTCTTTGAAAGCAGAGGCTTATTTAACAGGTTGAGCTGCTTTTATCGGTATTGCATTTTATTATTATGTATGCTTCTTTGAAATCAAATGCTTTTTCAAAAAGGTTGAGCTGCTTTTTACAGCATTGCCTTATTTAATAATTTTTTCTTGTATTGTTAATGTTTTAAGCGCTTATTGATGATAACAGACAACCACAGTATAATAATAACTAAACCTTTACCTGGTCATTCGCATATAATTTGGAACGAGCTTTCATATCACTTAGTCAAAGAAGTGACAGGAAATGCACCTTGGATTGAACGGATCTCTCCTGAAGATATTATTTCAAACCTCAAGAAAGAAACGCATCAGACCACAATCAATAATTATGGAAGAAGTAAACATTTCATTTCCTAAGGTGACGTCCCTAGCATTGATGCAATGTCTTCCTGGTTCAAAAATCGAAGGGAAGATGTTGTCTAATCAGCAAAACAATTATTACGCCAGGACTGTTGAATCATTTTAACCTTCATAATGATCCCCTATGTCACGAATGTAATAGGATTAAAGATATTGAACGAGCAAAAGATATACATGTGACGTTGGCAACAGGAGCTCTTATAGCTTAAGTGTATTCTACTTTTGGCGTTGGCAACAGCAGGAAAATATTATTTTTTTAGAATAACTGACCCCCAGAGGAGATCTCTTTCTCTGTGAACTGACCGATGGAACTTTGTAAATGTTATTAGTTTCCTATTTAATTTTGCTGCAGTTCAAACTTTGAATTTAGTAAATCATTAATGTGTATAGCATAGTACTTCATCAAGTATTTAAAGTGCTTTAAGAATCATTAATTAAGTATTTTTGTAATTGGCGAAGTTGTGTGTTATTCTCCATCGCTAAATACATATTATAGAGACAAATAAGGGATTTTTTTTAATGGTAGATAAATAAGATATCTCCTTCAAAAATGTTCTGAGTGAAATAACTACAAACAAGACTGTTAGAAAGTTTCTCATCAAGCGTTGAAGCATTTCAACATCTATCAACTTTTTTTTGACCAAGTTCTGTTGTGGGCTTTTGTAACCATTCCGAGTTGCGGGAACGTTCTGTTTTATTGACCTCTTCTTCTTACCGAAACTACCGGATATGTACTTAGCCCTTTATTTACTGACTGTATTTGAAAGTACCATTTAAATCCAGCTTATATCGTTACTGTTAGACTATATTTGCTGATGGTATTCTAAAGAAGACGTATAATGTAACCCAATTAACATGAGGTTAATAGAAGATGAAAGTAGGAATTAAAAATAGTTAATTAATGATTAAATTAATTAAGACATTTCTGTTAATTACATTTTTACTTGGGTTTCCTGGGATTATTGTACAAGAAAACTAAACTACCTGTGCAAAACCGAAGTTGAAAAATTGATGGCAACATAATTCAGTAAATAAAGGGTTAATCGCATCGGAGGAATTTCCTAGTAACTGTTAACTAACTGAAACCAATTTTTTTTCTGTTTGAGCGCGTTGTCTTGTGTTTATTTAAACATTTTATTCTTTTTATTCTCTACATATGGAAGCAGCAGCCATTGTTGCTGAAAATCTCAATATCTTATTCCTTTCAAGTTTCAAATAAACCTTTCTCTTTTTTTCATAAAAGTGTTCTACTCATATAATTCTGAAAAATCATTAACTGCTTTTTATAGCATTAATATCAGTTTCCGTTTTTATATACAAAGAGAGTACAGTAATTGGTGAAAAAAATCGACTCCAAGATATCAATTATTCTCTTGATGATATAGCAAGGGCAAGTGTCTTCTAGGAGATAAAGTCAATTTTTCGCCCCCAACCATTATTCACAAGCTTTGCAAATGTAAATAGCTGTAAATGCCTCTCTTTGGTTAAATAATGATATATATGCATTAACGATTTGTCTTCAAGGCGCTTACTTAAAATGGCGTCCGTTGCATTTAGGCACCTCAACCTCTGACCCCCGGTGAGGTACCTCGAAATGAGGATGAGATACTTCCGGTATGGTGATTGGATCTCTCCAACCCGGTTGGCACAATAATAGGGGGGGGGGGTTCCGGTCCTCCCATCGATGACGGGACGTACACCCCACGGGGAGGGTTGTACCGTGACCAGTGATGGTCATTAGGACTTAACCACTGTTCCCGCCAGTGTTTCTGTAGCGGCGGTCCGGTCATTCAGTCTTGCGAGGTTAATCCGTGGTCTTTAGTGGCGGGTGTGAGGTCAGTGATATGTCTTACCCTCAGCCTCTGCTCCAATAGATGCGTCTCATTTAAGATCCTTTTTACGACTGATTGGATCCTTTTATCATGTGAGAACATGTTCCTGTTTCCGTTAGGAGATTTCGAATAATTGAAGCTTTAAACTTAGCAGGCAATGAATAAAACATCATTCATCAATATCTTTTAATTTCATATTATTTTTCCTGATTTAACCAGTACTGGATTATTATTATGTACGCTTCTTTGAAAGCAGATGAGTTTTTAAAAGGTTGACCTGCTTTTACCATTATTGCTCTATTATTACGTATGCTTCTTTAGCAGCAGATGTGTTTTTAAAATGTTAACGTATTTTCATTCAATGAAATTTTTTTCGGAGAAAATTAAATTATTTAATTTTTACTATATGTTAAAAAAAACCTTCACTTGTGTTTAATAACAGTTTTGATAAAACTATTTTCTCTTTCCTCCGGTGGAGAAATATCACTTCATTTATTCTTAAAAAAAGAAACATTGAAGTATTTGACTCCGGTTCAAAGATTAATTCACTGTGAAACTTTTTAAGGTTCACAAAAATTAGAAAATAGCAGTTTGAGTTAAAAAAATATTGTTTTCATAAAAATTCCACATAAGATTAATTTATTTAGGAATTTATTTGTAAATAGTTTATCGTTTGGAAATTGTTTGTTAGAATGATTGCTTCAAACCTGTTTAAACTGGTTAATTACTTAAATTAATTAAGACAAATAATAGCTTAAAAATAATGTTCTCACATAATAACTTGAAATTAGCGATCGTAGATTTAATTATTACTTTTATAGTTTTTGTTTTAGTTAAAGAGGATTAACAAAAAAAAAAAAAAAAACTGAAGCTCTAATTCAAAGAAAACAAAAGCATGAAAGTTGTTTTTTTTATGGAAAATAACATCTGTGCAAACTATCACTGAACACGATAATCTATCTTAAAGTATGAAAATTGGAAAGCCATCTTTGCATGAAATTTATGGGATGTTGTTAAAATGTGGACACATTAAACTAAACTAGCGGGAGTGATTTCCTTGTGACTTTCTAACTTATCCTTTAATAAATGCACCTGTGTTCTTATTTATTAACTTCCGTTAGTGAATAATAGTCATGAAAGAGCTTAATGAACTGCGATCACTGGCGATTAATCACTGGATGCGGTTAATGCATAAATACCAGAAAACGGAATAGGCATTTTGGATGCCGTTTTTTTTTCGTTGACAAACCAAAATTTCACAATAATCTAAAAAACACATTAAAGGTGTGAGTCATAGTACTACGATTTGATCCACGTTACTTAGCACACTTTCGTCAAGATCCTCGCCTTTAATGTGTTAAAATCACAAGATCGCGTTCAAAATTTCATTTATTTAAGTCGTCGATAAGTTACCACATTTCCACACTTATAAAAGTACAGACTTGCATACGATCAATTCTTTGACAGGAGCTCTTCCTTCGTTATTGCATGATGCCAGGGAATAATTATAGTCTCAATCAATTGTTTCTTTCAAGATCCCCAGCATATTTCTTTATTTGATGTCATTGCTTATTGACTAAATATTAGAGATATTTCCAAAATTTCACCTGTATATTAAAAAGTTTAACAAAATTTCTAACGTAATTTCAGTGCAGAAAAAACAGTCTTCTTTTTAAAGAAAAAAGCCCAACAACGACTTCACCCATGCTGTCAGCTTCTGCCAACAGTTAATAACATTTGATTGGTTTCCAGAACAAGAGCAATGATTTGTCAGGAAAGCTAGAAATCACGACCATCTCAGCGTTTTTTATTCATATTAAAGTAAGAATAACTTTTTTGTATTCAAAATAATTGAATTTTGCTTCTTGTATTTAAATTAGCATTAAATTTTCTTTAAAATGATATGTAAACGTTTGCCTTTGGTTAAATGTAATATTTTCTATAAGCATACAAATTTAGAAAACATAACGATATCCAAAAATGTCAACAATTTGGGCCAATACTATATAACGTAGTGAGCTCTCAATTTTAAATTTCACCACGATTTCAAAGTATTATTCTCTGTGTTTTCTTCTTCTGTAGATTAATTGGCCTAATTCTTTTTTTTGCTATTATTTTCTTTCAGAAATGCACTGGACTGACTGTTTGGAAAGCGATGGACCAAAGCAATCGCTTCATGCTGCAGCTGCCATTGGCAATACAATCTACACATTTGGCGACACCTGGGTGAAAGGGGGAAAGTCGCCAAAATCAAATATTGAAGTCTTTTGTTTTGATACAGGTAAAGAAATTTTCCATTTTAATTCAGTGTCACATTTTTTATTCCCACATACAGTATGCAAAGAAAAAATATCATACCCTTAAAAAAAGTCTTAAAATTCTTAAAAAGTTGATGATTTTCTACATTTTGCAGTTTAAGGTCGAAAAATATCTTTGGAATTGGATCTGTCTCTAAATAGGTTGAATTTAGAGGCACAGACGCTTTTGAGTTATATTTATCACAGACAGACAGACATTTCCAAAAAATGAGTTTTTCGGATACAGGAAGGTCTAAAATGTGCAGATTCGTCAAAAATTCTTCAAATTTTTTGACAATCACTATACTTTCTCTATACTATGTAATAAAATAAAGAAATAAAAACTGAGAAAGTGATAATTTTATTTAACAGCTCACATGGTTTTATTTAAAAAAAGTTTATATTCTTGTTTTGAAATTAATTGAAATTCTTACCATTATAGAAAATTTTGGTTGGGGGTTGGCAACAGGCGCGATCAGACAACTCCCGCTAGATTTCGAAGTGGACACAGTCATGTACAACGTCATGCGACGGGTCACAAAGTTTATCCCATATATTCGAAATGCAGTGTAACTCAAGCTGTTAAGGTCTATTAATGGTAATGGTCTCGGCCACATTTTGACCTGCGTCGGTTTCAATAAAGACCAGCTGTTCTCGAGTCCTGAGGCAGTGTTACATTGTTTGAAAGCAGGCTTATGGACCTGATTTGATGCTACTTTCAACCAGGTGGGATAAAGCACAACACAACACAGTTCATGACCAGTCGTAAGCAAGGAAAACCATGGATTGTTATCTGAAAAGTAGTCATATTACTGACTCTTCGTCCCGCCCGAGCTCACGTGGACTGGACGAAGTGTCAGCAACACTGAAATCAATATATTATTGCATTTAGAAATCAACATTATTGTATGCTGAAATTTGAATTAGTATTATGCGCGGAAAGCAGTATTAATTTGATTTAAAGCATTTTAAATTTGATTTAATGTTTTTAATTTCCTTTCTATTTCAGATTCCATGGAGTGGTTCGAAGTCGAATACGATGAAACCACTGAATGCCCGAAGAACTGTCGTCGCCTTTCAGTTGTGGCATTCGAGCACTTTATTTTTTTGTGGGGCGGCATTGATGATCACTTGCAGGCCAACCCACTGTTCCGTTTCGATACAAGTGAGGCACTGTTGTATTCTGGGAAAACATTGCAAAGAAAATAAAACTGAATGATTTTTAATTAAAAATATGATTCTTCTTAACAGTACGATTTGGGGAAAAACGTTTTTTTTTTCAGCAAATCCGCTGGTAAGGTCTGCCTAAAATGTTCTCACACACTGTTTAGTAAAGGAATTCTCCCCAATCTTCCTCAAAACATTGTGTGTAAGGCGGGAATATCTTGCGTGGCATTGGCGAACTGTAATTAGCAAATTTTGCTTAATGCGAAGTTAGCCTTTTTACTATATCTGTCGTGTATCTTCGGTAGTAGTAAGTAAGATGTCAGCTACGGAACCGGAAAGCTTAATGTTCGAAACCGATTCTACCTAAGAACCATCATGGAAGTGGGCCTGGTGTACGTTATAATGACTTGATCCTGACTAATCAATTAAACTAGTGGAATTTCAGACAATTCTTTATTTTACAGCCACGAACAATTTGTTCCAATCTAGGTTAAATATTTGCTATTTACACAACAGTTGAAGGTTTCATTGTGACAAAAGTTCATGGAAAGAGTTCTCCATTAATTCGGAGAAAAACATCACAAGGCGCTAACAGGGTGTCATCCAGAACTGCTACTCCAGCGTGAAGCGTAAATAATATAACAGTCAGCAATCCAAAAAAGTCTCTTCTTCAAAGAAATACCTCTTTTTATATCTGTTCAAACTCCGCCTTCCCAATATCCATTTGTCCACGTTAGTTTTCTATTGGCCAATCACCCAGCAAAAACTTCCACTCATTGTGGCGTGGGACTGTCCATCAATGACGTTTCTTAGCAATTGACGGCTCTGGAGCACGTGTCAATGATACTCCTTCACAAAGGGACCACCCGGCATCCAGATGTTGGACACTTCTTTCCTTTGATGTGACAGATTTCTTTCCCACAATGAGCTCCAAGTGTGGTCTTCAGATGAATTACTAATGATCAAAGGCACTCCCCTCTGCGATAAGAAAAATCATCCAACCAGCATCTGGAGGCATTCAACAATGGAAGGCGTTAATAGGTGTGACACAGCTGTCTGGAAATGTCGCTTCTTGTGAATAGGACAGGGGAACGTTACTATGTTAAATTCGTCGAGACCAACTTTTCTTTCGCAGCTGAGGCGTAGAAGCTTGGGATGCTCACGTGTTATTCACCTAAACTGTTTAAAAACGTTACTATTACTAAACTGAACATCAAGAACTTTCAAATAAATCAGTATGGTGAAATCGGTGAAGTAGTTGTGAATGGGTAATTGTTTTGATTTTTTCCCCTTCTGTACAGTGATGTACTCATTTTCAGATTTTTCTCAAAAATAGTATAATAGATGAAAGGCGTATTAATCTTTGGGATATATCATGGTCATTCCTATGGGATAAATCTTGGTGAAATCAGTAGAGTAATTGGGCTGGTGAATTCTATGATTTTTCCCAATATGCATGAAGTAAGTAGGGCTTTTACCTTCAATCTGTTTATAGGTTTGCCCAAAAATATCCCTAGCAATGCTTTAAAACGTTACTATAACTAAACCATCAAGAACTTTCAAATGAATTAATTTGGTGAAATCGCTGAAGTAGTTGTGAAAGGGAAATTGTTTTGGTTTTTTTCCCTATTGTACATACTAATTTTTAGATTTTTCTCAAAAATGGTAAAATAGATGAAAGGCTGATTAACCTTGAGGATATATCAAGGTAATTCCTATGGAAGAAATATTGGTGTAATCGGTGCAGTAATTGGGCTGATGAATTCTATGATTTTTCCCATGAAGAATATGCAAGAAGTAAGTTTTGCCTTTTTCTCGAAAATAATTGATGGGCTAGTAGGATACAGGTAGTTAATGATGACAAATCATAATATCATGAGTATTTATATAAAATATAAATTAATGAAATAAAATTATTGATTAAGATTGAGATGTGTGTTATTTGATTTTTCAACTATTTGAAACGAATTGGTTTTTATAATAAATAAAATTTATCTCCTTTTTACAATAGCAAAATTTGCAACATCTTTTACAGCTACTTTAACTTGGAGCAGGCCTGCAGTGTCTGGTAAAATTCCTCACCCTAGAGCGTGCCACACGGCATGCGTCATCGGCCACCATATGTACATCTTTGGTGGTTATCACAACTGGAGCATCAGTTTTCTCAATACAGTCTATCGGCTGAATCTAATCACTTTCGAATGGGAGGAGGTGTTCACTTCTGTAAGTAATATTCCATTTCGTGTGCTTGTATAATGTAAATACTTGTATGTCTTTCTTACTTGCCATAGAAAGTACTTGCATAATGTTTTTTTGTCCCGGCTAAAAATCTGTAATATCTTTTCTTTTCTAATTAATTATGAGATTAATCTTAGACTCAACGAAAAACTCATTTCAATGCCGTTAGGATTGTATTGCTCGTCCAAATTTTTATAATTCTCTTTTTTCCAGCCATTGAAACTCCGAATTGTTATCATAAAATGTAATCTTTGAAATCAGGTATCAAATCTTAGAAGATTATGGATATTGAATTACAATCAAGACTAAAATCCTCTGGGATAATTTTTATTACAATAGTGGAATTTATACACACATTTATGGCTTGGTAAATTGTCAATTTTGCTTTTTTGTTACTTTTTATACATGAAAATGAAAAGTTCTTTTTACCTTTCTTTTATTCTAAGCGAACTTTCTTTGTGTGAATTGTTCTTTTATTCTGAACTTAAATTTCTTGTGTTACTTGTTTTTTTAATTCTAAACTGAAATTTTTTGTGTTACACTTGTCGTTTATTATAAACTGAATTTCTTTGAGTGACTTGTTTTTTATTTAAATTCTAAACTGAATTTCTTTGTGTCACTTGTCCTTTTATTCTAAACTGAATATCTTTGTGTGATTTGTTCTTTTTCCTAAATTTAACTTTTTTTGTGTCCCTTATTCTTTTATTTTAACATCTCTTTTTTTATTATCTATAACTAACACTGGTATTATTAAAAAGACAAGTTTCTAAATTTTGAAACTGGTATCATTTCGTGATAATATTTTCTTGAAATGTTTGAGACAATATTTTTAGAATTTATTATGGAAAATGTCTAAATTAAGCTTAATTTTTAATTCATTGAAAATAAAATTAACATTTTCAAAAAAAAAATCTCTATCCTATTCCGATTATCCAAAGACATATTTGCAGTCAATTTGATTGTTGCAGCCTAAATGGTCTCGCTTTTAAAGTGCTAACATCAACCAAGAAAGGACACATAACAACATGGAAACGATTTTAATTGGGAATTAAGAAACCTAGTATATCAAAAAGTGTTGCATTATGAATCAGAGATAAAGCATTTATCTCGGTAAAAGCCTATCTAATACGGAGTGTGAGATGCAGTCTTCCGTGCGCTGCTATGCAGTCTTCATAACGAGCTTTCGTACTGTTTATGAGGGGCAACAAAGCCCATTCTTCCCACAGCGCGGCTCTTCACTCTTGGAGGATATTAGGAGGGGGGTTTCGCATTGCAGTGGTTCTTCCGAGACCATCCTAATCCTAAACATGTTCAATAGGGTTAAGATCCGGAGACATCGAGGGTCATTCCATTCGTCGAATATCCTCCTCCTCAAGAAAATCATCAAAGATCTGGGCTCTGCGTGGACTCGCATTATCGTCCATAACCATGAAATCTGAGCCAAAAGCAACTAAAAAACCCCCTCAAGCGTTCCTATGGCGAGTCCATTTTATTTAAAACATTTAGATATTTCACGTACAAAATATTGGAAAATTTTTTGTTTTTTTGAATCGTTAAATTGCCAGACATAATATATTTTTTATTATCAAGTGAGAGCATGATCCTATTTTCGTTAGGAGGTTTTGAATAATTGAAGGACATGAAGGACACAACGTTCAAAATCACGTTGACAAAGAGTAAAGTATTAATGAAAATATTCATCAAGATCTCATATTTTTTTTTTTGCCTGCTTTTACCGATGCATTATTATTACGTATGCTTCTTCGACAGCAGATGCGTTTTTAGAAGGTTGACGTAGAACTATGACATCATAACTGTTATTTTCATGGAATATAATTTTTTTGAAAGAAATTAAATAATTTAATTTTTTTAATATGCTAAAAAACTTTACTCTCTTTTAATATTAGTTTTGATAAAATCGCTCTTTCTTTTAATCCAATGTGGAAATATCACTTCATTCATTCTTAAGTGGATAATATTGACTCTTGAAATTTGCGATTGCAGCTTTTCATTATTATTTTTTATTTCATTTGAAACACAAAACGTCCAAAATATTGGAAATATTTTAGAGTATTTTGGAACAATCAAATTGCCAGACATTAAATTTTTGCTATTATAATCGCCATGTCCCCTTCATTGTGTGGAATCCTTTTAGTGGAGACCAATCTCAAGAACTCGCATCACTTTTAAAAACATAAATATCCGGTTTATTTATCTTCTGACTTTCGTGGCACTGTAATTTCACTTTTTTAAAATTTGTCTTGTACACTAAACAGAACTAAAGGAGATTTTTTTTTTTTTATAGTTTTCGAGATTGGAAGAAAATCACGCCATTAAATATTTAATGCAATCGACAGAGAAAGTTTGAATTTCAGTGCAGGAAAGTAATCTACTTCTGAAATTAGGGCAAAATAATAATTTTAAAAAATTGCTAAAATTCGGAAAAAATGTTTTTAACCTTCAAAGTAGCTGTTCAAAAGACATTTTTCAAAAATTTGAAACAGAGTTAAATTTATCTTTTATGTAATAATATTTTCTGTAAAAAGCATTAAAATAGCATAAATTTTTAATTATTTAAAATTTTAATTAAATATTTATTTAATATCTTGAAGGTATATATCCCAATTCCTCAAGGTACATTCATGTCCAAAATTAAGGTCACAAAAATGGTTTTCGAAATAATTTTAAATGGCTGCCAGTAAAATGTAAATAAATTTTGTTTTATATATTATGAAGGACTGTAACACGATATTAACCTTTGTTGTGGGAAAAATTGTTGTTTAGTATTTGTTTTTGAGGAACTACTGAAATTAGAGCGTTTAGGCATCTGAGATTTTTGCCTGAAATTTTGTGAATATTGCATCAAAACAAAACAATGTTAGCTTGTTTCCAGTGAGAATGAGTTGGAAACAGGTTTGGATGAAGGAATCGTGTGGAAGATTCGTTGAAAGAGAGTGCCATTGACAGGCTTGTAGCTGGACAGTCTCAAGCGGTGGTGGCTTGATGGTTAGAAGTGACATCAAAAATGGTATCCAGATTGTGTAATCAATTCCCAACAAGTGGTACGACAACAGGAAGGTCGGCCAAGGTCACCATAGAGCAAAGACGACTGCACAGGATCGTTATTTGGCTCCCCAACTTCTACTCTAACAACGGCTCCCCAACTTACTCGTGACCTTGCTGCTGCGTCTCGAATAAGAGTTTCCAGACAAACAGAACATAGATGTCTAGCAGAGAAGGCCCTTTATGCCCGGTGACCAGTTGAGTGCGTCCTTCTGACTGCATCCAACAGAAAAGCATGGTTGTTGTGGTGCCGAACACATCAGTCTAGGGCACAGCAAGAATGGGGGAGTATTCTTTTCAGTGATAAGTCGAGATTTACCACACAAAGTAACACTCGTCGATTCTTCATCTGGAGGGAGCGAGGAGATCACTATCATTCCTCCTACTTAAAAGAAATAGACATATTTGGTGGGAGAAGAATCATTGTCTAGGGTGGCATAATGTTGGGAAGTCTGGCACCTCTCTACGTCTTCGATGCGGGTAATGTCAGTGCACATCGCTTTAGGGATGGGATCCTTGAAGCCTACGTGAAGGGTCGGTTACACGACGGGAAAAACTTCAGACGAGCCACGCGATCCCCCTTCAGACCCCTCTTGCGATTTTCTGGGGTTCTTTGACATTTGAGCATTTTACCGACAAATTGTCTGTAGAACCGACAAAGCCGACAACACGACTTTGCTGATCAGCCTTTCCTCCCTTATGATTTTCAAGAGTGAGTCTGGCAGTTGCCAAAAAGGTGGGGGAAAATACTAGTTTACAACTTGCAATGCTTTGAATCATAAATAAGTAATCACTTTTTAAGGATATAGCCACAAATTTTGGGGGAGGGGGAAATCCAATATAGCCAAATTAAGAGTACATTTAAAAAATAATTATTATTATTAAAAAAGAATTAAGATTGAATCAGGTCTTAAAATGTTATCATACAAAAAGGCTTCGGACTAGAAGTTCAAATTTCTATTTTTATTATTTTCTAATATAGGGCATTCCACCCCGCGAAAGAAGATATCACTCTACCTGCGTGGTAGACGACCGAATATTCTTATTTGGAGGAATGGGCATCGATCGTGCAGGATATCATTACATTATTTTGGACGACTTATCGTATTTGGATACAGTCTCCTTGCGATGGGTCACTCCAAAGTGCACCGGAAGACAGCCGTGTGGGAGGTTTAGTCATACTGCTGGTAAGTAGGACCATAATATTATTGTTTTACTAATATTCTGATATCTGTTTCTAACGAAGTAAAATCAGAGAGTAATTTTAGCCATGCGAAGTCTGTGATGGCATCTTAATAAGCCAGTAATATCCACTGGACACGAGTGATCACTTTTGTTAATGGTTATGTTACACTGCTACACTTCAAAAAGTCCAAAATCTATCCCGATTCAATCTTTCTTACCACATTGGTGACCACGAATGATGATCCTTCAACCTTCAAACAGCTGTCGTCTCTCCATCTACCAGCAACAGACGCAAACAACGCAAAATCGACACACTCCATCAGCAGCCAAAAAGACGTCAGACTCACTTGACGCATAAGTTCACACACGCTTGGCGCTATGAAATCGTTCGTCTCTCCTCAGACTCACTGGTGTGGAGTATTGTGGTGGATTCTTGATAAACCAGTAACAGCAACTAGACACTAATGATTGCTTTTATCTAGTGGTTGTGTTATGCGGCTGCAATCCAAAATGAACACAGCTATAAAAAGCTTCTTAAATTATACGCGTTTCACTCAAAATTAAAAAAAAATCTTTGCTAAGAAAACATTTAAACATTACTCGCAAAGAATTTCAATGAAGCTTTAAATTAGTCAACTTTTTCCAATGAATCAGTAATTTCGTATGATTTTAATTCTACCGAATCATAATTTCGTGTGATAGTTAACATTTAATCCTTTTATCGATTTACATTAAGTCTGCTATACTTATTTTAATGTTTTAGATTTAATGATTTAGATTTATTTTGCATCTACAGTTTTGCAATGTGAAAAAATGACTAAGTATTCTTTACCAATTATCATGAAAATTTAAATTTTTTTAGAATTTTAACACCTTTTATACAAAATCACCATATATATTAACACCGCGATCTTGTTTATCCACCATACGTTTGGTTCAATTTGGCCAAGAATGGCTCTTGCGCCAATAGAAATCAACCAACCAACCAATCATCCAATGAATCGGCTGGGAAATAGCGGCGATTGGTGAAGCCATCATGCTTTACAAGTATCTTTAAAACGAAGTTTTTCTTCTATTGCAGTTGTTTGCAACAACGAGTTGTATGTTATTGGCGGGCACAGGAGCTTCAGTAAGAAGAAGGTCAAGGAATTGAATGATGTTTGGAAATTCAATCCAAGTGAGTGAAAAGATACTTATTTTTAAATATCTGTTTCACCTAATTTGTTTAAAAAATAAACTTTGCAGTTTATATTTTTTAAAGGATATTATTATTAATATTTATCTTTAGAATTAGTAAATTCATGAGCGTCTGACTGACAGTGCATTCATTTCTGTATGTTTTAGAATTTACATGAAATTTCTGTTGATTTGTAATAGGTACATTGTTGATATTTCCAACCAAATATTTCAAATATATAAAGATGCTTTTAATAACATTTAAAGCCGGGTGAATCAATCGGATGCAATTCTGTTGCCTTCTCAAATTGGCAGTCCAAACTTGTCCGACTTCAGCATTTAGTCCAAATACAGTATTGTGCAGATTAATTGGGACAAACTCAACTTTTCTGTCTCAAACCAGTTTCAACTGCATTTTCTAACAAAAAAGGGTTGTTCTTAATTAGCCTAAACTGGTTTGACCATGTAATCATCCCTCATAGAGCAGTTTACCATCAATTGCGTTTCAGATGCTGTAAGAAGAAGTCGATTGTGCAAATTGTTTTGTTCAAATGCATTTTTATAAATATAATTCCCATAAAAAGTCTAGAATTGGTACCCTCAGTCAGCATACTTCAATGACCGTAAGGGATATTGCTGCAGCAGTTGGAGTTGGAAAATCCAGTGGGGCTAGTGGCAAATTAAGTTTGGGACAATTTCTCCAAAGCAAAAGAGTAAATATGGATGTAAACACAATACAACACTTCGGACACACAAATTTCTAGTACAAAATAGTAAAATGCATCCTCGCAAAACATTAATTAGAATTATTAGCTAGTGATGTGAGCGTCGATTTATTAACAATATAACGAAAGCTTATTGAAGCAGGAAGATGGGCAAGAACACCAGTTTAAAAACAGTTGTTAACCATTGTAATGAAGAGAAAACGTTTGTATTGAGCCAGAGAATATCAATCCTGAACAGATAAAGAGAAGAATAAGGTTGTATTTGGGTACAAAACATGCTTTTGAGCAAAGGACTCAATCAACATTTGTCAGACGAAGTGCTGGAGAACCATCAGAGATCAACGTCTTAATCAAACTATCAAGCAGCCTCAGATGAAGATGTTTAGGGGTTATCTTACATCTGAGTGACTTCATAGCTTAGTAACAGTTGAAGAGATGGTGAACTTGCAAGTAGCCTTTCAACAAGATCTTGCTCCATACCCCAATTCTAAGCTGATAAATATTTTAATTTGGATTGGATTGGTAATTTTAGTGATGCAAATCTCATCGAAAATTTCTGGAGCATTGTGAAGGAAAATGGACTGCTACACTAAGAGAAATATGATTGCGAATGTCATATCAAGAATGTCATGAAAAGTTTGGCTACATATTGATGACATTAAAAACGTGTGTTAGAAATTAGTGGAATCCATGTTAAAACGTGTTCAGTATCTCATTAAAGCTAGAGGACATATTTACGACTAGATTGTTATACCATGCATGTAAGTGAGCGTATACTAATGAAACAAAATAGGTGAAACATTTTGTGGGGGTCCAATTAATTTGCACAGTACTGTATATGTATATTGTAAACTTTTTTTACTTGAAGTTTACTGATAGTCCAAGAAAGTCTTCGAAATATTTTTCCTTCTCTAATGAAAATTAGGATTATATCCTATGCAATGCTGACGCAATCGGCCAAATATATTATCGAATCAATAGATTTCACATTTTAAAAGGTAGATTAATGCCAAATGTAAAAATATTAGTAAAGATAAATTAGTATTTAGGAAATTAGTGTCATATACTTATTTCAATTAAAAATCATGGTCTTTGTATTATTTACTATTATACTATTACTATTTATTAGAAATATAGAGCTATAAATTATGAAGTATAACAGCACACTAGAATTAAGACATCTTTCATTTATTAATATTTTTAAATGGCGTTTAGAACATTTAACATAATTCTTTTTTTTTTTTTCAAAAAATCTTTCATGAAAAATATCAAGTAGAGGGCAAGTTTTATCTTCATATCATTTTCTCCAATCTGATCTATTGTTTTGTTTTTGAATTATTTAGCATAAATTTTGGATTTCAAATGGAAAAAGAGATCTAGAATTCAAAAAAAAAATTATTTAGAAATCAACCATATTCCAAACAAACAAAAAATTAATTAAAAAAAAAATGAATGTTGCGACTGTATGGTATTGTATCTTGTTGGTATGGTATTGTATTCAGTCGATTAAAAACAAAGCGTTTCAGTTTCTGAAGAAAGTTGTAATTTCGTATTCAGATTAGCTATTTAAATGATAGAATTTCATAAATATATCCTGAAAGGACGTTAACAAATTCATCGTTTCATTTTATGCTATGAATTTGAAATTATAGTCCTTAAAAGTAATATTTTTTCAAACTTCAAGTATAGATAAATATTAATTAAATCATGTAAACGAATTTCTGAATTTTGTTTTAAATTTCACTGAATTTTAGAAAATATTGAAAAGTGTTATTTATTTGATTTAGACACTCATGCGTGGATACAACTCACAGCAAACGGTCGAAGACCGTGTCCTCGCAGTGAACATTGTTGTGTAGCAATTGGAGATCGCTTGTTTCTGTTTGGTGGCAAAAGGTAATAAACTATATTTTCCAAATTTCAGACTCTGGAAGAAATTTCTTTAAAGTAAGCTAAAATTTTTCTGAAATTAATATGAACATACAGATTTACTAACAATTCTTCTTTTAAAATAAGCAAAATATATTTTTTTAAATGAAACCATTTTCCTCATAAAAATTACTGCATCTTGACATATATACATTAATAGAACTGTAGCGATATAAAAGTTTTCATTAATAGATTTCGTTTTATTATTATTTTGTCTACACTCCTCGGGTCGGTCTAATGCCACTTGGTCATATCAAGCCAAATGAGAGTAACTCTTTCGAATGAAAGCAGAGCTGTGCGCCTTTCTTTGTTAACGAGCACCGTTCAGGTGAAAGTACGACTTTTGCTCGAACACACACGACGCAACCCTTTTTAGAGACCGGTCGAACTCATTCATCCCTCCGCAAGTCAAAATTTATATCCCAATCAGAGACCGACTCATCCCTGATTCAGTAACCCTAGAGGTATCATTTGTTATGGGAACTTGGAGGACTTTGCAGTCATGACATATTTAGCGTGCCCCAACTACCATTAGCCAACTACCCAACTACCATTCTTTCAGTTACGAGACTGACGCTTTGCCAACCAGGCTACCATGATTACGTCTACCTTTTTTTTTTTTTTGCTGACACACTGTAGATACACGAATTGGATGGAAGCTATTCCCCTGGGTATCTCTACAGAAACAATATCAAAGAATTTTATAGCAATTGGAAAGCAACATTTGGAGTACCATGGTAGTTTATTTACTGATATTGGAACCCAATTTTCCTTCTGGATATTTCAAACCTTGTGAAGAATCTTCGGCCTTAAGCTTTCCCATATTAAAGTTCTAAATCTATCAGGCATGCACATTAACTTACCAGCAATTTGTCACCTGCAAGCTGTTGATGGCATGGGAAACTTACTTTCTCTAAAAACCTTTATTCAAAATCTAAATAAATAAAAATGAATGTTTGTATGTCTCTTAAGCGCAGTCGTAACGCTCATGAAATTCCGATAAAACTTCGACAACATATTGCTTGCACTTACGCGAAGGTTATAGGCATAAGAAAATATAATTTCATAAAAGTATTTTTTAAGTATAAAAAATAATTTCAGATCTATTTACCGCATTTATTAACCACCAAATAACTCGCCAGGAAACACAACAGATTCAGTAAAGATGCTAAATTTAAGCTAGATGTTAATATTTCGTAGATATTGTACGTAAACGCAACGACTTTCTCTGGGGTAATAATTTTATTAGAGAGTGCGAGAAAGTTTTAGGGCAACCTATCCTATAAATTTTAACTAAACATTTAATAAAATTCTAGCTTTTTTTGTAGTAACTTTCAAAAATATTGTAATACAAACAATTTTGCATCATTTAAGTTTTCAAAAAATTATCTTTCAAACTATATTAAAGATTTTATGGTATGAAAAATATTTTCTATGCTTAATCAATTTTAAAGGAAAATATTTTAATTCTATTTTTTAACGTTAAACTTGAGAATTCTGCAAAAATATTAAATGAATCACGAAATACAATAAATAGTTACCTTCATTACCATCCTGAAAAAACACCAAACTTTACAAGTCTAAAAGAACACTCAAATCTAATACATAAAAGTGAATATTTGTTTGTACAATGGATTAATAAAAATAGAATAAATACTATTTATGCTTTTTCTTTATAATCCTTCGATTTCAATGAACGTATTCATTGCTGAAAAGAAAAATAAATATCATTCTTAATCAAACAAGATAACTATATCAAAATCAAACGATAATCTCTAAATTATTTCTTTTGCTGTAGAAACGCTTCGGGTACCAGTTAGTTGAATGAATAAATTTTCTTTATAATATAACTTACTTAAAAAGTTGTAAAATAAAAAATTCATTGATTTGTTTTACACTGGATTAAAATTTCTTTCTTTTTTCCACATTATCATTTTACGCAGCTGACGAAGAAACTTTAAATTAATGCCAACTTTAAATTTATGCTCACTAATTTGTTATTGTTTTATCTTTTCTTCATTGTTTTATTTTGCAGCACTCGGCGAAACCTAGTCAGAAATTATGATCAATGCATCGTTCATCAAGATTTACACGTATTGGATCTTTGTAAGTGAACTGATTTATGATTGTTTTAATTCTTCTTCATCTGTGATGCTATTACTGTGTGAACATTTACATGATGTAACACCCTATAGAAATTCATCAGTTCTAAATGCGAACTGCTGATTACTGGGCACGTCAGACCATATTATGTAATTTTCCTAATTTCATTTAAATTTTATATTCTATTAATATTTATTTTATTCTATTAGAATAATATTTCGTATTAAGCTCAACTATAGTATTATACTGTTTTGATATTTTTTATATTGTTAAATTTTTCCAATTGTATGGAATCTTCAGCAATGCGTCAAACTTAAATTGATTTATTACTCACGCTGTGTCCGTTTTTTTGTGTAGTTCCGAATCTGAAGGTCTTATGTGCAATCAAAATCAATGATTTTAAAATTGATGTCGATCATATCCCGAATAATTTACAGTGAGTACATCAGTTTTTTTTTTTTTTTTTACTTTGAAAAGATAGAAATAAGGCTAATTAAAAGGAAAATCTCCTATAAAGTTAAAAAAAATTAATATAATAGTAAATATATAAACTAACTTTAAAAAAATAGCTTAAATAACCGTTTTTTACTGGGGAGCACATTCACAAACCTCACAGACAGAATAACCATCCCGAACCGGGACTCGAACCCAGGACACGGAGAAGACGCGCTACCACTATGCTAAGATACCGGCTTAATGAATTCTAGATAACATTACACCATTTTAATTTATTTATGAATAGGACAAGCAGCTAACAAATTAATTTAATAAAATTTTGATTTCAAACTTGAGGCGCCACCTGGTGTTAAATTTAAGGAAAGACTGTTTAGTTTAGTTACATTAACGTCCCGTTGTGAAGCAAAACTAGGGCTATTTTGGGACGGACCTCGTCATTTTGAACCACGTCAGATGACGAGGATGACATCTAAGCTGGTACCCCTCTCCACACCACACCACACCGACGGGAGGACCCCTCACACGATGGTTCTTCGTGGGAATCGAGTCTCGAACCTGGAGCCCTCCGATTCCGAGACCTTACCATCAGGCCATCGCGGCCACTTAAGGAAAGATTGATTTTAAAAATAAATAATATTTATAAAGATGAATTGTGAAAAAAAATAATTATCTAGAAAATAAAAGATTAATAGTAAGAAAAAGTTGGAATAATTAAAGGCAAATTTGGCAATACAGGAATTATTTTAATTAATTTTGTTTTTATTTAAATTTCAGAAAAGAAATAAGAGCCGTAGATGATAGCCTTTGTTGTGGCTGGAATGCTATAATAGATGTGCGTTTCTTGGTGAAGAAGCAAAAGAAGAGTCATCGAAAGTCACGCCAATACCGGACGATTAGAGATGTATTAGAGAGGAGCGAATCATCAGAGGATACCACTGGTTGCCCACCCCAGACATTTTTCGTCACGCATCGTTGATACTGCGTCATTTTAGAATTCGTATAAATACTTTCCTGCTTAATAAACATTGTATATAATTATTAAACTTTCGTGTTTTTTTTGCGAAGATTTTATTAAATAAAATCCAGAAAACGCATTGTTAACTAGAATATTCTAGTCGATTGCGTGATTTTTGTTGCATTAAAAAACCATTTAAAAAAGAAAATAAATAATGAAACTAGGTTCGGTAGTTAGATTATTTGTATTTAACTGCAATTTTGCAGTTTTTTTCTTGTTGTTAAAGAATGATGGAAATTTCAAAATCTCATTCATTTGTATGAAAATATTCATTAAAGTAACTCTTCATAAATAATAGAAGGCAGACTTCATCACGATACAAAATACACATTCTATATATATATATATGATTTCTTTTTACCATTAGAATTATGTACTGGGTGTTTTTTTAATTGACCTCAGTAGCTCGAAATATCAGTCTCAAAACCACAAAATTTTATATGGGGACTATTGAAGACATGGGAAAAAATACATGAGAAAATTCCCCTATCTGCAACTTTTGTAACAAAATTTTTTAATCACTGCTTTCTCTGCATTAATTGATAGAGGTCCTTTACGTAAATTGCTTCGACTTTTTAATTCACGAAGAGTGGCCACTGCATTGGATTGATTAAGATAAAAAAGCTTCACAAGCAATGCGTGCTTTGCTAAAGTGAGACGCGGTTTACAAGTCAACAGATATTTGAAATGATTTTCAATGCCACACTTCGTTTTTCACTGACTCTAGTGTCGACTGGGGCCGCAGTGGCCTGGTGTGAGGTCTCGGCTTCGGAACCGGAGGGCTCCAGGTTCGGGACTCGATTCTACCGAAGAACCGCCGTGTGAGGGGGTCTCTTGCACGTTAAATCTGTCTGGCCAAACGTCCTCCCTCTGGTGTGGAGTGGAAAGGGAGGTACCAATTCAGGTGTCGTCCTCGTCATCTGAACGCGGTTCAAAATTACTAGGTCCGTCCCCAAATAGTCCTCGTGTTGCTTTAAAACGGGACGTTAATATAACTAAACCAGTGTCGACTACGTAATCGGAATTTTGCATTTTGAAATTTCCCCCCGTGGTTTATGCGAAATGTTACCTGCCTTAAAGTGTAAAGCGACACGTTTTCCCCTATCGGCAACTTTTAAAAGTTTTTTCTTTTTCTTTTTCCCTTTCGGATTTTAGTTTCCCTTGTCGTCAATAGTCTTGTACAAAATTTGGCGGATTTGCGACTGATAGTTCGAGTTACAGAAGTTTTTAAGTACCATCAGTTAAAAATAAAAAAACGCCTGCACATTTTTATTTCTGAATATACTATATATGTTGTAGCAGGATGAAACATTTTGAATATTACCGGTTTTATAAGTAAAAAAGGCGAAAAAAAAGATATTGTTGGTATCATCCATTCAGTGTGTCACTGCATGCTTATTCTGGGTTCGAATCCAAATTTCAAATTTTGGAATTTTCTGTATCAACATGCCTTCTAATCGAAAGTGTGGGAAAAGATAATAATAAACGCAAGCCGTTTATCATTTTGCAGTGACAGAGTTTAATTTTTGTTGTTTGTTATTTTATATTAATGTCCAGTTTTGAAGGAACACTAAGGCTATTTTGGGACGGACCTCGTCATTTTGGACCGTGGTCAGTTGACGAGGACGACGCCAGATCAGGCACCCCCCTCTCCACACCACACCACACCACACAGCGGGAGGAAGTTTGACACACCGGATTTAACATGCAACAGGCCCCCTTACACGCTAGGTGAAATTGAGTCTTGAACCTAAAACTCTGCGGTTCCGAAGTCGAGACCTGACCATCAGGACACTGCGGCCTCTTAATTCTTACCTTAATGTGCATCTATAGTCTGCATTATCCAATCAAGTACGATTTCCTTCCTCGTTTCTTCGTTCTCAGCAACAACCTAGCAAACTTTTGTCCTTGGGTGAAGAAAAAGATCGTTATTTTATTAAGAAGATTGAGAAATTTTAGTATTCGAAAATGAACTTCAGAATTCCTACTGCATGTAATAACAAGGTAGGATGTTTTGTGTTACTGTATAAATTAGATGATTATCTTTTACTTGCGAGTTTATTTTGATTCTATAGTTTTTTAAAGTATCTGCTAACAATGATATTTGTCTTACAGTTTATCACTGCTAATTTCTGAGCTGAAATTTCATGGAAAAATCAATGTATTTTGAATTAAAATATATAAAATTCAATAATTGAGCTAAAATTTGAGTCACACTCAGAATCACACAAGCAGTGGATTTTGTCAACATTACTGGGACAACTAGATTTGGTTGTTGATATAATTTATTTAAAAGTGCCATTATTCTGGAATAGAATGATGAAGAAAACTAACCAAGGCGTAATTTAAGGGATCTGAAGACTTGGTTATTTTTTTTGCTACTTTTTTAGGATTATCTAATTTTTGTTGCATCTAAACTACTAAGGTCACATAACGAAAGATACTTGAATTAAAATCGAGTTTTGTTTAACTTTCAGAACAATATTTTTATATATATTCAGAAAAATATGTGTTCAGATTTTCAATTTTTTTGGGGAATAGTTAATAGACTGACTCGGAAATCAACAGCTACAAAATATTTTGCATTTGAGTAAAGTTTCTGGTTTTTAATGATCAGTTTGTTTCATTCTAGATTTGAATTGCAGACTTTTATAAGGAGAAATTTTAGAATCGAAGCTTTTGAATATCATGTGCAATTAAATGTTTCCTTATTTTAGCACACATTAGTCTAAAAGTGCTCATATAAATGTATTAAAATCAATAAAAAATATTTGATTTTAGAAAGTGAAAAAAAAAAAGGGTATTTCTATATTGTTAATATAAAGAATTTAAAAAATGAAATTTCAGAAGAACAATTACTTGAGCTCTGACTTTTTTTTCGAAATCTGTAATATTATTTAAACAGATAGCTCAAATTTCATAATTTACTGGCATTTAAATTACCAAATAGTAATAATTTAATTACCAATAGTAATAGTACCATGACTGATCCCGAGAATGATATATACATTAAACTATTTTACAATTGTTGCCAAGCTATTCTTTACATTTTGTATAGTAGTATAAATCAGACGTTAATTTAAAAAATATATTTCATGTCTGAATTTCTGAACAATAATTAAAAGCAGATTTTCTGTCTAGTATTCCATATATTTCAATACATAGCCAAATAGCCCTTAAGCGTCAAGTTACATAAATGGAATGTATATATCACACCTCCCATTCCTTGGGAAGGGTGTGGCCCAACTCAAAAAGATTTTATATCGATACGATCATTGGCTTGTATAAAAATGACATACCTCTTCACCCCCACCCCCAATTTTTTCCCACCATATTGAAATATTTCAAGATAAGTCTTTTATTATATTGTCATAAATGTTTTAAACTTCCATTTTTCCCTTTTTCTTCTAATGATTAAATTTATGTTTTAATCACGAAATGAAAAATTTATTGTATCCGAATCAGTCTCTGAAAAAGTAATAGAAAACAGATGTCGAGGTTTAGCTTGTAGTCTGTTTCTCGCCTGACTTCAATATGGAGAACGCCAGGTACCTGTTATCACTAAGAGAACATCACTGAACTACACCGTTACGGTAGTGTAGGATTGCTCGTTTCGGGAGGAATTATTCTGACCTGCATGTTCAAATTAGAACCATGGCAGGCCAAATCTACCAGGACGTCATTCTGGAACAACATGTACGTTTGTTTTATGGCCCGATGGGCGCAGATTTCGTATTTCTCGATGGCAATACTCGTCCTCACTGCACAAACATCGTAAACGAATGCCTTTGATCTGAGGATATCACCCGTATGATTTGTCCAGCATTCTCACCGGACTTGAATCCAGTAGAACCTGTGTGAGACATACTTGGCCGACGAATTTCAGCTTTTCAAGTATCTTCTACATGTTGACCGGAACTTCGGAAAGGGAACCTTGCTTGATGAGTGGTGTATTATTCCCCAAGATCAGATCATTAATTTGATGTTAGCATGCTTAGGGGCTATAGACTGTATTGTATCGTCTGAATTTTCACCATACCAACCATATAATAATGTTTTTTTTAATAATTTGTACCGAAAAATTGAAATTTTTATGAATGATATCAAACATATAGGATCTTTTTTGCTTTTCACATTTTGTTTAATAAACAGGCTTTACAAATAAGTCACATTTGTTTTGCTTCTGAGTCTTTCTTTTCCAGAACTTGCATTACCCTTAATTTATGGACATGTTTGGTTTGTTTGGGATTTTATGGCGCAAGAATCATATTTGGTTATACTGCGCCCAGCAAATGGTAAAATGAAAGCAGAATATTAAAGACAATTGAATATATAAACTGTAATATCAACATAACACTCCAAGACTATGCAATTGAAATTACAAGATTAACAAAGGTGTTGTGAAATGAAAATGCAAGATAATGAAATAATGCATATCACAAAAGGTAAAAAGTGCTAAATGCGAGTATAAAAAGGGATGGCTTTTAAAAAATTAAAAATATTTGGATGGAAGGTTTCATCCCCCAAGTCCTGCAAAGTTGCTGATGATGTAGGAAAATAATACATGTATTCACGTTTAAATGCAGGAAATTCAATCAAAATGTGTTTGGTACTGAAATCAACATGGCAGGTAGGACACACTAGTGTCCTCTCACCAAAAATGAGATGTCTATGAGTGTATCTAGTGTGATCTATACGGAGACGTGTCAGTTTGACATCGATCTCCCGTATAGGAAGAACAGGCCAAGAATTAATGATAGGCTTCACGGAGTGTAACTGGATCTGCAGATCCCATGCCAATTGCCAAGAGGAATTTATGAGTCAGGAGATGCCACCTTAAATGACATGGACATGAGTGCAGTAGCACATTTATATTGTACAATATTTTAAGATATAAAACAATATTCGCAATATTGTATAATAGTGTTTAATATCGAATAATATTATACAACCTGGATAACAAAGGGGAAAGTAGAGCTTCTGCGCTACAAGAACTTTTGGCATAGGTGTTGGCGGAATTGTGCCAATACGTAGGTTGAATTCCGCCAAGGATCGAACCTGCGATGTTCGGATTTAAAAACCAGTAACTTATCCACTATACAAAAATGGCCACCAATGTTTAATGGTAGTTACTGGCTTATTATTAAGATGTCACCACAATACTCCCCTACCAGTGAGTTCGTTAGAGAGACGAACGATTTTATACGCCAAACACTTCACTTACGCCAAAAACTTTTCAGTGAAGATGTGTGGAAGGTAAAACAATGTAAAAATGGTTGGAGGCTTTCATTGTTCTCTCTACTATGAGCTAAAAGCTCAGGACAATTTTAAATAAACAGAAAGCATTTGGAAATTCCGCAGGAACTCGAGCTGCAGTGAAAGAAGACAACAAGACTCCAAAAGCTGATTTAATATATGAAACTTCTTTGGTATATCCAATTAATTTGGGCTCATGAATAATTCTTCAGTTCTGTTTCACTTATGAATTTATGCAAAGACCTCGAAAAAGAGTACATAATGTCGGATCTTACGTGTTAGGTTTTAAAAATAAAGTTAGCCTTATTGTTGGAATTAACTATATATTTAGATTTTGGTTGTCCCCAAACACTCAGAGTTTTTACAGTCAGAATTAAAAAAGAAAATAAACTGCCTGCACTTTTTCTTTCAAGTGAGCAAAATCACTCCACTCACATAGTCATATACAGGGCCTCATGATGTTTATATTATCTTAAAATGAAAAGTAATCACTGTAGACGTAAAGGGACTGACAAAATATGTTTTACTTGGTAGAGTTGTGGTGAGGTGACATCTTAATAAGCCAGTATCAGCCGCTAGACATCTGAGTTCGCTGTTGTTGAATGAATAAGTTACTAGACTTCAAACCCAAACATTGCAGGTTTGATCCTTGGTGGAATTCAACCAACACATTGGCACAATTCTGCCAACTCCATCTCCAAAAGAGTCAAGTTGACTTTTATAATTAATGGCGTTATTGAATTCCTTTATTCCAAATAGTGAAAGAAATAAAACGATGAACATAAAAATAGACATGGTAAAATAAATATCAATAGATTTGCTCGACACATAAAATCAAGTAGAAGGCTTTTAATCGAAATATATTAATTTTAATTTCCACATGTTAAGAAATAATACTTTCTTTTTCATTAAAAATTTCTATTTCCTGATGCTGTGATATGTACATTCAAGGATCAATTCTTGATGCTATTAAACGATTCAATATATAGTCGAGGGAAAAAAAAGCAATCACCTAGTTTTATTCCGTAATTATTCATCGCATCATGATAAGAAAGATAGCATTCGAAAAGAATTAACGTAAAGATTTCTGAATAAAAAAATTCATAAGGGACTGTCTATATATTGTGATAAGAACAAATTTAAAATATTTTAATGGAAACACCCATTTTTTCTCATCTTCCCTTCATTTTTTTTTCACTCATTAAAAAAAATTCATCAAAAGTTTTTAAAAAATCAAATTTTATTATTCTAGGTCTAGTTTGTTTCTGTTTTAAGAGTTACAACATTTTTATTTTCTAATATTCAAATTAAATTTCGAACTTTTATTCATATTACAAAAAGTAACATTGTTTTGTGATGCCAAAATTCTTTTGCTAACAAAATTCTTAACATTCTTTTGTTGTTATGATAAAAAAAAAGTATTCGATACATTTTGCACTCATATTTATCCTTAAAAATACTTTGTAATAAGCCAAACAATTTTAAATTAGAATTAAATTTTTTAAAAATTACAAAGCATTTAATTTCGGTCATGAATCGAAGGGTAAGGTCATTATAAATGGACAGACAAAAAATCTTTATGGTATTAAATAAGCATTATTATTATGGAAAAAAATAAATTTGAATTTTTAGCAATGAAGTCTATTAATTCCTTAATGGGCAAACGAACTACAAGAATATGTGGTGATATCTTAATAAAACAGATAACATCTACGGGAGATGAGCATGCTTTTGTCCTGTGGTTATGTTATCGGCCTTCTAATCCAAAGGTCCCAGGTTCTATTCCGAGAGCCAACTTCACCTCCCACAACTACATGCTAATAAAATTGTTATTCACCTTTCATTTAAAAATATATTTAATGATAAAAAGTATTGCCCATTTTGTTTGTATTAGAAGATACGAAATTTGTCCTTACATCCTTGACATTTCATTTAATTATACAATTTCACGCGCTTATATGAGCAAAATCATATAATTTAATTCCACAATGATTTCACAAAATTACCCCGACCGAGTAACAGAAAATTTGATGAGGATAACGAAGGCTTGACCAACTGTTGCAATTTTATGAAATTTATACTTAATAAAGTTATTCATATCAAAAATCGAAAAATGTCAATATAAATTAATACAGTAATTTTTGCTTAATGAAACACAGTAGAGAAAATCAATAGGCAAAACGAGATGACATGTTTAAGTAGATATGATGCTAGAGGTTCGCACAAAGTACACACTCACGAATATCTTCAAATTTGAACTGCTTATTGCGATTCTCAATGCTTGTTTGTGTCAAGATTTGGTTTTCTGGAAATGGTTCCCGAGATATTTTTTCGGCTTTTGTTGTTCGCAAATAATTCAACTTCATTCGGATTCGAATTGTTGCACCGAGTTAAAAGATTCGTCACACAGTTGAAAACTGATTTGTTGGTAAACAAACTGACAAGTATGTGTATCGAATATATCCGGCACAAGCGAAGAACCCGTTCAGGAGCATAAGCCAGAAACAAACCTCTTCCTTCCTATCGAATATATTTTGTGGCATTCGTGAAATGTTGATTTTTGGTAACCCGTCACAAGCTAAGAACTGCGATTCTGGAGCCTACGCCGGAGAACATACCTTCCTTCCTTCCTTATCGAATATATGCCGAGGAAATGTTTCCACATGATAATTTGCATTTTATATGCGGCAAGTATGACGAACAAAGTTACATGACAAAAGTTATGCTGCTATTATAATAATTTCAGCACTATATTTTTAAAAGTTACACAATCTGAGTGAATGTTTTTTCTTCTAAAGCTTAGTTAGCCAAAATCGAGTTCAAGAACATTTCTTCTTGTGAAAATATGTCATTATTTTTATATTAAATATTTCTAATTTTATTCTTTGGGAAACTGCATAAGATTTTTAATACTTCCTTGTCGTTTTATGGCATGGTTGCTATCGGTATTTTTGCAGTTTATATTATAGTATTTGCTCATAATATTTATTTCCATCTAATATCATTGTTTATAAAACAGTCTGTTTTCTCCTCCTTTCAAATGCCCTTATTGACCTGAATTAAACGTCAATGACATCATTTAAGTGACAAAGACAATTTGTATGATAAGAATAATTGGAAAATCTGAATTGTGTTCTTCTCACAATTTTTATGCAGAAATTTCAAGCTCATTCCTCATAAAATTTTATATATTCTGTTATGAATAGTTTGCTTGAAAGGCTTACTTTTTAACTATCATCTGTAATATTTTTAGTATTTATCATCCCAGTGGTTGCATATTCTTGTTACTTGATATTAAAGTATTGACTGAAAATCACTCTCCTTCTTTTCACTTAGATTGTCAGTGACTGCAGCAGTGTAAATGGGATTTAAGATCACTTTACTTGACCATAGGCTTGTTCTTTTCACAACAACAATAGATTACATGTTTAAGCTACATTTAGTATTCTTTGGTGTTCATTTCTTGATTGTTTAAAATGACAATAATTTTTCTAAAATGACAAATATTTTATATAAATATTTTAATAATCATTCTTCAGGTGATAAATTATTTTTGCATAATTTTGTTTATGAAATACATTTTACTATGGGGACTTGATTTTTTTATTATTTAGATGATAAATTTTATATATGATGTGCTATAATTTTAATTATGAGTAATTTTAATAATTTTAATTTATAAGTATGAGTAACTGTCTTTTTAAATATAATACTATTTTGAAACTTTCTTTATTTCTTTAAATTAACATATATATATATATATTTGTAAATATTAATTTTGCATGTAAATCCAATCAAATTGTTAGATATCCTTAATTAAAGATAAATTTTAAAGAGTTAAATACTTTCTTTCGAATTCCTTGTTATTTTCTTCAAAATAATTCAAATAGTAACAATCTCAGTGAATTTTTAAATGATTTGAAATTTAAAATATATTGGAGAACTGAAATGAAAGGTTCTATACTTGGTAAGATGAAAATGTGATGATGTTTATGCTGTGTATTAGAGTTATAAAATTTTTGTTGCATATTATAGTAACTTCTATGCTTTCATGAAATTCATTGGGTTGTATCAAAATATTTATCACCATTATACATAATGTAACCATCTTTTCTACATATGTTGAATGTTTTTTGATTGAATCTGAGGGCTGCTGTGCAGAACTAAAATACCACACATTATGTGCAAGTACAGAATATTTATATTTTCAGTTTTTATTAAATAAACTTTATTTAATTACATTGTTAATCATCCACACATATTTTATTATATATAATCTATATCTGCTTAGGCATTTTTCTTTTAATATCATACCCAATTTAATTATCAATTTTATTGTAATAGGAATAACATTCATTCCTAAGATTTCGTGATGACAATTTACATTAAGATTTTGGAATTTTTTCTTCTTTTTGATGTTTGATGGGAAAAATACCATTATCTGTAATTTTCTATGAGGTAAAGGATAAAGCATATTGCCCATAAAACCAATTTCATGACATAAAAAGTGTTATTTTATATATGATGTTGGCTTTATCTTAACCATAACTGTGAACAATAGCTATATTTACTTGCACTAATTTTTAAAAATTGTTATTTTTGTCTTTACTTATAAAATTGCTACTGTACTAAATTTAGCTTTAATACATTCTTGGTGATATTGTGCTTCCAGGTAAAATTTTGTGTTACTTTTGGGACTTTACAATGCTACAAATTTTTTTGTTTTTGTATAGAATTAGTTTAGTTAGTTTTTAGGTACTGTTTATTAACTGTGCACTAATATTGAAATTTTGATTTTATCCCTCATTATTAATAAATTTTATGTTTAATTTCATGTCATTATTGAAATTTTAAGTGATTAGCCTACACTTTTGGTAATTAATATCTAGTTTCCGTAAATTTTTTTTATTGATTAATTGTTGTCATGCTGCTAATACACAAGTACAGTTGTTATTGTGATATAAAAATGAACAATTTCTAATTAATTATGTAATTGCACAATCCATCTTATTCTTCTTATGTGATATTATGATCTAATGTTTTATATGTATTTCTCTGATTTTTTTTTTTCAATTACTGTTGAATGTAAATATATTTGCATGTTTGTTTGTTCATATGTAATTATTTGATTTTTGTTAATAAATAAATGTTTTGTTTATGAATGAAGAAAGTGAATGGCTGTTAATATGATTTAATATACCTGAATAGCAAATAATTTAATATTTCTATTTTCATTAGAGTTTTACTGTGATCTTCACTTTCTGATTTGTAGCAATTAGTGATAGGCGAGACTGAACTTCCAGTCTTAGGGCTCATAGCCAGATAATATGACCACAAGACAAAAATGATCACTCAGGTTGCTATCTGACTTATAAAGCTTCTACTACTATACTCCTCCTCCAATGAATCGGAAGTGAGACAAATGATAAATATGTATTGTTGTTTTAGTGGTGATATATTGGTTGTTGATTCTAATGCACCTTGCCCAATTTTATTAGCTGATTATTTATTTCTTCATTCATTTATTTGTTGATTATTTATCAGCTTTATTAATTTGCTGATTATTTATTGCCTAATTTTATTTTGAGTTGAGGGTGCCACAACAGCTGCACAAAGATTGTGTTTTATTTATCATCCTAGGTCACCAATGTGCTATTGGTGATAGCTATGATCGACCTCATGACCTTAGGGCTTGTAGCCGGATAACATGATCACAAGACAAAAGTGATCACTTAGTCTTGAGGTTGTTTTCTGACTTATAATGCAAATCTTTCAGAGTACTGTTTGAAAAAATAGATAAAACAGATACCTGTAATCTTAGACAGATTTTGATATAGTTAAAAACCTTCCTGTGAATTGAAATATTTTCTCAAAACTATGATTTATTGTTAGAATAAATGCATTTATAAAATAAAAATTAAATTTTAAAGTGTACAATTGTAACTTTTAAAAATTTAGCTTAGTTAGTACATCTATAAAATAGTTTTTCATAGTTATTATTATTAGCTAATTGCAATTTGTTTTTTGTTGAGTAAACTTGTAGTTATCTACAAAATGATTTATTCAATATAGGTATCAGTATGGGAAAATGTTTTATGTATTTTTAATAAAGTGCTTATAAAAATTTAGAGGCTTAGGGAAGAGCTGGGAGGAATGGAACAGATTTTACAAAATATTTTTTTTAATCCACTAATTTAGATTTACCAAGAGTGCAGTTTATAAAAATCTAACTGCATGCTCTTTAATTTATATTTTAAAAATATAAAACCAGCAATACACGAAAAATTATCTTTTATTTGCATGATTAAAAATTGATATTTTTATCCCACACCTCTTATATATGATTGAGGTATGAGACTTGTATAAGGGAGGATTGGGACAAGATTCAAAGAAATTAAAATGAATAACTATTGTCTTTTTATATATTTTTCGTTTAGTGGCTTATAGTTTTGGACATCTAAACAAGAGCTGATTTTGAAATCTTTGTTGGTGCTGCCATAATTTGAAAACTTATTTCTTTTAAAGTGTTTCTACGGATTTCAATATGTTATTTAATATAATTTTTCCTTTCTGGATGCTTCCCCCCCCCCTTCTATCTATATGGCATTTTTATAAAAAAATATATAATTCGTAATTTTTAAAAATTTAGAATGACAAATGCTTTAATAAATAACTTTTATAGCTCTACTTTTTTCATTATTTAATGTCTATAATGTTGTTTATTGCATGGTAAGGTTCTAATGCTTTTGGAATTATTTCTTTTAAAAGCTGCTAGCTGACTATTTTCAATAAATGCATCACAGAGAATTATTTGCTTTTGCTTATGAATACAGTAAATTCTTTAGGAAGCATTTGTAGAATTAAATAAATTTTTATTGATTAGTAGAATTCAATCAGATGTAATTATTAGTAAGGATATTTTAACGCTTTCAAATGGTGACTAACTCACCATTCAAGACTGTGCATATTTTGATATCTTGTATGTTTTTTAAATTTTAATTGTTAAAAATTCTTACAAAATTGTAAGAAAATATGGAAAATAATTTGGGAAAATGTAAATTAAAACAATTATATATATATATATCAGAAGTATGAACAAGTCCTTGTCTTAGGTGAATAAATATGTATCGTAATTACTTTTCTGAGTGCAAAGAAATGCTGTTAACTGCATTTGCCCTATTTATCTGATATCTGTTAATTTCAATATTATTCTATTAGCTGAACCACAGATAAAAAAGCAAAAATAAATATTTATGATGTACATAAATATTTGCAGAAAAGTTTGAGTTTTCGATCTTCTCGACCAATCTCTATACAAATAGTATCTTAATGTCTTAGTCATATTCAAATAGAAAACAATATTTTATGCCTTTTCAGATTTTGATTGTTATTTCTTCTAAAGTATTGAACGTAGAAATATAAATTCTAACTATCACACTATTGTTCCTATATTTAATTATGTCATAACTAAATGTAAATCATCGAGCTGTAATTTCTTGTTGTGTAGAAAATTAATATGCACCAATTTTATATAATGGCTATATTTTTGAATACCACAAAGAAATCAACAGTGTTAGTGGAAAAAAATTCCTTGTTTAATAAATGTTTTGGTTAAAATAAAGTTTGATTGATATTGATATTAATAATTACTAACTATTCATATAAATCTAATTAACTGCAGCTATTATTTATAACTAACTGGTTTAGAAGACCCATTAGAATAAATAATGATTGGTTATTATTAATACTAACCAATAAATTATCTTGACTATAACATACACACTGATTAGGTGCTTTATTTTTTTTTAAACTTTTTTACTACTATATATACAATATGGGGAATGAGGGTCATTTTATTGAACTGATATTCTAAGTGATTGAATTAAGTTGTTAATGATACATCTGAACATTTTATTATTTCATTTTATAATACTAATTTGCTATTTTTTTATTTGAATAAAATTTGATTTATCCTTTTAATCTCCATCTCATTTTTGTCTCATCATATTATAATATTCCTTCATTTTTTTGATTGGATAAAACAACGATTGTGTGTTTTATCTTATATTTCAGCTTTAAAATGTTTATAAAATAATCGGAATATATGCAAAATATTTTTGAATGCTTTATTGTCTTAAATGATGCTTTTGTGAAAGTGGCATTGTTGGGTGAAGTATGTTACATTAAATAGTTTATATTTATGAAAACTGATAACTGTTCTATAAAACCCTATAATTGTTCTATAAATATAACTGTTCTATATGTATGGATTATTTTCCGTATTATTTTTTGTCATGTATTTTTATTTTAGTTTTTATTTCAAGTTTATGACTTATTTGAATTTCTCATTTTTTTAAAAATTACTATTTTGAAAGGATAATAATTCTAGAATAAATTTTTTTAGGGAAGCTTCAAGGTTTGTCATCTAAAGCAGTTTCTAGATTTTTTCCAAGCAGTTCTTTTCAAGCTGGTAAAGAGGATTCACAACATGAACTGAAATGTCCATTTTGTCCTTATACAGCAGCATTTAATAGCCTCTTGAAAAGACATGTTTTAACACATACAGGCGAAAAGCCTTTTAGCTGTTCTGTATGTCATAGAGGTTTTTCTCAGAAACAAAGTTTAAAACGGCATTTAATTGTACATTGGGAATAGATTTTGGTGGAATGATATATGATTACTTGACTTTGATAAAAATGAAAAAGAAAAAAAAAACAATTCTTGCAAAAATTTGTTTAAAAATTAAACTTAACATCATGAGTTAATTTTCAACATTCAGCTATCATATTTAAATGAAATCAAATTAAAAAAAGCAAAAAATATTTTCTATTTTTGTATAAAAAATACTTTTATTCTTTTATTTTTTCATAATTTTTTAAAGATAATTTAATATATATTTCAAATAAAAAAATATATACATTGAGGCACATTAAAATAAGTAAAATAGACTTTATATTTTGTCATCTTAGATAAAGATATATCAATTTGTAGCAAAATTCTTCTGATTGTAGGTTGTCTGTATTTCAGTGTTTAATTGATCAAGACATTGATATTGTTATTTTATTATTATTATGCTGTAGCTCTTATATCTTCCATTTGTTATGAGGAAAACTAAGCGTGTATCGATAGTTTGAAGAATACTTTTCATATTTGTAGTAAAAATTAAAATTTTCTTTTTTGGTATTGACCCTTAATATAATAATTCTTTTGTGAATATTTGCTGTAAGATATGCATATATAAAAACCATGAACACTTATACAAGACATGTATTTTAATTTAGAAAAATAATTTTTTCTGTAAATGTATATTTATTTTGATTTCTCATTGAAATCCTTAATTTGAATTAAATTTTTCTAGAAAGATAGAAAACAGTGGCCATAAGAATTCCAAAACTCAAATGATGTGCATTTCAAACCATTGAGAAATGAATAATAAAGAAAAAGTTTGAAAAACAGCAAAGGAAATGACAAATGAACAATCACTTTAAAAAATATAATTCAGTTTCTGTTATAGGTTTAGGTGCAAAAAAAAAAAAAAAAAAAAAAAAAAAATTAAAAAAAATAATTTTGTTTATGTTTTAGGTTTAAAAAAAAAAAAAAAAAAAAAAAAAAAAAATTATCATGAATACTTTTGTAGAAATGTGGTTAAGTGCTAAAAGGCAACTTTCACAGCACATTTCCTGTCTAGAGTCTTGAAACATTCTATAATGCATATTATTGTTAATTGACATTTTGATGACTCATTATTTTTTCGACTCTAAAGTTCTGTGAATAATGATACTCTAATTCTACTCATTATGTATGTAAATAAATATTCTATTAATGTGATTATAATTTGTATCTTTAATATTGGTATTTTTCTTTTTTCCATGTTATGGCACATTTATTGACAGAATATTAATTTTTATATTCTCTCTACATAAATTTTTGTGTTTGTATGAAGTGCTGTACTTAATTATATTTTATTTCATTACTTTAAAAAAAATTAAAAACTTTTATCTTGTTATTGTTTTATTTTATTCCTTTACATGAATTTTTATTTTATTCCTTTACATGAATTTTTATTTTATTCCTTTAACATGAATTTTTATTTTATTC
>JAPMOQ010016726.1:1653699-1677692 GCA_026543055.1 Argiope trifasciata
TCCTTTAACATGAATTTTTATTTTATTCCTTTAACATGAATTTTTATGTTTTATCAACTATCTGTTGAATTACGTATTTTTTCTACCATTTATTTCCTTTTTTTGTTGCAATATTTGTTCTGAATAATTCTCATTCAAAAATATGAATGAACTAATTTAAAAACCAGGATAACAAGAATGGGAGGAAACTAAATTTTAACAGTGCTAAAATGTTTATAAAAAGGAAAAAAATAATTATCAAATCTTTACTGTTTTTAGATTATCATTCAGGATATGGGAAAAAATGCTTTGATACTAATGTTTATAAGTGTACTTTTCCTTTATATAGGAACTATTTAATATTTTAACTGCTACATTTTTTTTCTATAAGAGAAGGATTTTGGTGTTAAAATCTGTAATTTCCCTTTTCATGCTCAATAATTTTTCTTCTGTTATATTAAAACTTTTATACTATTTCAGTTTTTATTTTGAAAGTGCATTTTGCATGTAATATTTAATTCTGAGAGAAACTAATACTAAAATAATTTTTTATAAAATAAAGATTTTTTGAAATATTACATTTTTTAAAACTAAATTTCTTTTTGAGTTTCAAAAGCAAATGAATTTCATATTGAAATTACATTATTTTGTTAATATTAAAGATGATAATTTATAGTGAGCAATCAATTTTACCTGCATACATGTATTGATACTAATAATATTCTTTTTTATAGGTATTACATTTAATTGTGAACATACATTAAGCCATGATCAAGTGCAGCTAACTTCTTTTGATGGTTCAGTAAACTTGAACCAAAATAACAAGCAAGTACATCAATTTAAATGTCAACTTTGCAATTATTCTGCAGTGTACAACAGCCATCTAAAGAGACATATTCGAATTCATACTGGTGAACGTCCTTTCAAGTGTACAATGTGTGAAAAGAGTTTCAATCAAAAGAGTCATTTAAAGGGTCATTTGTTTGTTCATGCTTTGAGGAAAAACATGGATTAATTTGATTTTTTACACGCACACACACACTTGTTGGTAAGTTAAAAAAAACATTTATGTTTTAGCATTTTGTACTTTTAGTTTCTCAAAAAAACTTCCCAAAGATTCCTGAACCAGGTATATATCCAAAGGCTGGTGGGAGATAAAACTGTATTCTTTGTTGGTAGATCAGAAACAATTATAAGTTAAAGAAATCTACCAAAATTTATTTTCTTACTATTTTTTTAAAAAATTAACTCATTAAAACTTAACTTATGAAATCAAATTTACATAAGTTTGCTGGAATGAAAGGCACAGGGGAAAAATTATACATGAGACCAGTCTTGGAGGGTAGCATGAAGAAAAAATCTGTGCATCCATATCGTACACTGAAATGAAATATGTTAAGAAGATGAAAAAACGCCATGCCTAATTATATACTGATCCCAGTGTCACATATCTTCAATTTGCTACTGAAAATTATATATATTAAAATTTTTTGAATTTATTTTATTTTTATTACATTTTTGAATTTTTATGCATATTATATGTGTTTCCTTTTATTTACTGTTTCTTAAGAGTAAATGTATTAGATTGTTCCCTTCCAAAGCAAGTATTATAAGCAAGATATTTCAGCAAATTATATATAATAATATTTACATTTAAAAAAAATTATTTCCACTCTGTATTTATGCCCAGGTTCTCGCAAAATAGAAAGCAGTCTTGGTGTTTAGTAATAGTTCTTATTCTAAAAAAAACCATTTTAATCTTATATATTATGCAGGATTAAAGCTACTTTAATCCTGCATATTATGATTTCTTTAAATATTCTGGAGAGAGTTTCTATTTTGTTACATCTTATTGGTTTAAATTTTTATACTTATTTGCAACTTTTTTTTTGATGAGTCTAGAAATTAGATAACAACTTATAACATGATTTGTTAAAATGGTTAGGAATTTATGAAACCAAAATTTCACAAATTTAAACTAATATTAATTCTACATGTGTTTTTACATATGCATATCTTACGGCAAATATTCACAAAAGAATTATTATATTAAGGGTCTATACCAAAAAAGAAAATTTTAATTTTTACTAAAAACATGAAAAGTATTCATTTTATATCCTAATTTCTTCTTTTATATTTGGGTTGATTTTTTCCCCCTTTAAACTTATTAAAAACTATGGTATTTCTGCAAAGCATTAAATTAATGCCATTTATGCTGTTTTGATGGATAATTCACCATCAAAACTCATAAGATGAAATTTGATAATGATGCTTGTTTATTGAATGATTCCACCTGAACTAATGTAGCTAACATAGGATTCACTATAAGAGACGGAGTGTGACAGTATCTGTTTGCAAAACCCAGGTACCTTGCTGAGTATTATCCTGCCTCAGTTTTATTATATGAAAACAGGTTACTTTCCAGATCTCCATGAACATCAATATACTATTTTTCTAATAATGATAGTTAAGAACACAGTCAGGAGAAAAACCATGGCTACTTTTCTGTAATTCAAACTTCCTAGTCATCCTTTAACTGAATTTACAAGCCTGTGGTCATGATGCTGAGACATTTTTTTTATGAGTGCCAAGTATCAGTGATTATTCAGTATACCATAAAATCATGTGACCTGCATATTGATCATTCTTTTTATCTTCTCTCAATTCTTGGAGTGAGATTTGAACCACAATGTGAATTAATTTTCTCAAATTTAGTTTGCTGAACAATTTATGGTCTGAATCTTTCATTAAATGTGAAAATGCCCAAGTTTCTACAATGAATGTGAAAGTTACCAGTTTTTGTTTTTCAAATTTGAGACTGAGTTTCATCAGTCATAATTTGTATTATTTAACATCCTTTTTTATTAAAAAAAATTCTAATTGAGGTATAAACTGAGACATTTAACAAATAATTATAAAATGCAGTAACATTATAGCCTTTAAAATTTAAAGAAAAAATATTTTTCAAAATTTTCTACTCATTTGAATACTATTTTTTATTTTCTTGTACACAAAATATAGAAAAAAAAATTAATTTGAGATTTTAAGTAATTGCTACATTTTAGATCTTGAATTTAAAAAACATTACAGAAAATGCCTTTTTGCCTGTAACAATAGTAACTCAAAAATGCTTTGAGACAGATGAAATTTTGTGTATGGTCTTGATATTAAATTTGTAAATATGCCATATCTGAAGTAAAATCCATTTAGAGGAAGTTCTGTCTGAAATGTTTGAATGTGAACATGATAAATACAAGACAAATAAAAATAAGCTGATAAAATTCTGTACAAATTTAGCATTTATAATTTAGACAACTGTTAAATTTTGATCCAAATTTAATGAGTGCTTAATTGTCTGTCAGTTTGTATTTCCAGAAAAATGCTGATGCATTAACACCAAATGCCCTGATTTAAATTTATAAAATTTGGTATGAGACTTTGTGACTATAAGTGGCTAATTTTTTTGCCTGTTTGTCATTTATTATTTTTTACAAAAATATTTGATGAAAAGTTAGATTTTAATCAGTTTGTGGTTTTGATTTGAAATACATTTCCTGTATGTCTTATTACCAATCTTATATTTCTTAAATTATTCCTGTAAGATACATTATTTACATTTTATGTAATGTATTAATACATTATTTCATTTTGTATTAATTAGATCTTGTTTTAATTTTTTTAAGGTTAACATGGACCTTTTTTGTTTCACCTATCTTTATAGATTTAAATGTAAATTGTGGCTGAAAATAAAAATATGTATTGCGACTCAAGATTGTATCTTTTTATTTCAGTTTTATACGTCATGTATATTTTCCATTTTAGTCAGAAAAATTGTTTTTATTGATACAAAACATTAGCCTTGATGCATCCTAAATATGAAGCAGGTATGATTTTGAAAAAATTTATTTCTAATATCATACATTTTTTTGGGTACTTTTCCATTATACCGGCGTAAATCTCGTCAAGGAAACTTTTTGGCTACAGCACACAGTCGCCATTTTGGCGCAAGAGACAAAATAGTCCTAAAAAATGTAGCGGCAAAAGGTTACGGCAGCGATATTCCGTTTGGCGTTGATTGCATCATTATTGGCGACTTTTTGCCTGCACCGGTATAATGGAAAAGTACCTTTTTTATTTGTAAATTTTATTACTTTTTTGTAAGTAGCACAAATTCGATATCAATTCTAATTTCTATCTTGTCTTTTTACATTCCATTTTAGAATGGCTTCTTATTTTCTATGTTTAAGAAAGAAAAAAAAATCTCATACCTTATTTCTTTATGCAGGTAATATTTTGCAGTTTGCTGAAAATCCTTTCTCGGGATTGGTTGAAGATACTTCTCTGATTGATGCTATGACTTCAAATCAGAATTTTAGGAACAAAAATCAGTGCACTAAATGTCCTTATGTTGCCCCATATTTCAGTAATCTTCAAAGGCATATTCGAACTCATACTGGTGAGCGGCCATTCAAATGTTCTGTGTGTAGTCAAAGCTTCACCCAAAAGGGACACCTTAAAAGACACCAAATTGTTCATAGTAATATTAAAATTAAGTTTTAAAAGCGATATTGGTTAACTCGTTGTTGTACAACAACGAGTTTGACTAGTGGTAAAGAATTTGTGCCATAAGCGAAAACCACGAGTCTGACTCGTGTTAAAGAATTTGTGTCGTAAACAAAAGTCACAAGTCTGTTTTTTTCTTGTTTACAATATTTTATTATTGTTTATTATATACTTGTTATTGCTTGCTATTATATACAAGTATATATTATTATATACTTGTTTACTATATTATTATTTCTTGTTTACTATAGCTCGTGCAATTGGCAGATATCGTGTAGGCCAAAGGGTTAATAAAGCTATATATTTTCTTTTTTGATATTCCATTTATATTTCGCTAATAAATGAGATAGTTTTGTCTTGCCATTGTTTTATAATATTGCATATTTGAAAATGGGTTTAAAAACACTGAAATAATAAGTTATTCAAAGCATTTTTTTTTTTTTTTTTTTTTTTGCTGTTTGACAGAAAAATTCTATAGTTTATCTAAAGCATTTTGCAAAAATTATTATACTATTGTTATTTTTAATAAATTTAAGATTTTATTAGAAATCTGTATCTTTTCTTATTTGAAATCTACTTCTTTATTTTAATAAAAGAAAATAACATATTTAAAGTTTAAATATATAACCTTATTTCTTTTTACTATAATTCTTTAGAAACATCATTAATAGTTCTTATAAATTTCTTTAACAATAATTTTTGAGAACTGCTTCAGTTTCCTTTTAATTCCTTCCCAAATAAACTAAAAAATTCAATTATCATTAAACTTGTTCAAAATTTTTTAAATTTTGAGAAACTTTCTTGTTTTTGTGATTAAATGCATTATAATGTTATTGAATAAATTAAAAATCTAAAAAGATAATTCATTTACAGTCACTAAAAACACAAAATATAGATGTATTCAACTAACTAGAGCAATTGAGTGATAAATTTTATTTTTCAATTTTAATTTAGATTTTGAATTAAATATACCAATATTAATGATAAGAAAATTCAAGAAATGCTAAAACAAAAAATCGAAAATAAATTCGAATTAGCTAAGTTTTGTTATATTATCTATTTATGTATATGTTACAATGAAAACCCGAAATCAATCAAAACGCGAATTAACTAGGGAAAATGCGTTTTAACTGACAGCGCTAGAGAGAACACGAATTCACAAGCGAAAACTCGAATTACAGCGCTAAGAAGAATGGGTTTTCTCTAGTTATTTTCGATTTTGTCCTGTAAAAACCGTACGAATCTAGATTCATTGTTCGTGGAATACCCAAAAGAAAGAGCAGGTGTCTAATTTTATTCTTGTTGGAGCATGTTTGTGCTGATTGATTCATTTACGATGAGTGAAGAAAATGTTAATTCTTTTGGCGCTAAAAAGTGAAAAAAACATGTTTCTTGGACAGTTGCATTTGTTATAGAAAAAGCAAATTTGAATACGATGAATACAACACTCCTTTATCTGTGGTTTAATAAGCAAAATCTGCCTTTAGACGGACTTCTGTTCAGTGCCGCAGATTAAAAAGGTTTGACATTCTTGAAATCAGTGGAATAAAAAAAATCACAGCAATTCAGTACAGTCCTCTAGTAAGAAAGAACAACGATGACGTTTATTTACTTGAAGACAGGACAGCGCAAAGACAACTACTTACAGACGACAAATATATACAGTGAAGACGAATACACAGGACAGCACACAGCAGCAGACAGAAGCCCCCAAAACAACAGTAGTCCATAAGTAAAATCCGCAGTGACAACGCCCACAGTACACAATACGGCCAGACAGGATTCAGCAGGAGAGGGGATCCTCAGAGCTTTGCTCCAGACGTCGGAAATCTCCGCTGTCTCTTCTCCTTTTGTTGCCGACTCATTACTTCAAATCATGACTATTTCTCAGGTCGGCTTCCTTCACGACGACGACAGAACGGGCTGCGACACAAGGCACGACGATTACAGGATACGGCACACAGTAATTCAGCACTTTGCCGTTGCTTCGTTATTCACTCGGCGATTTCCGACTACTATTCACCTCCTCTCAGTCAAGAACTACTCTCCAGAACTCCACGATTGACAGCCCAGCACACAAGGAATAGAATTTGGGGTGCCATCCCCGATCGACTAAAAACTTGAGAGCAGATCGAAGTGGTTTGATCACTTGAGGTCTGGAAATGAAGTAGGGTGCACAGGAGCATCGGCTTAAGCTGGATTTGAGAGGATGTCGCTGCGGTCCAAGCAGAAGCATGGATCTACGGGAGGCTGTTTGGAGTTGGGTCTTCTTGGAGGAGAACGTTGATGATTATCAGGAGTTTTTCTTGCTTGTTTTTTGCTTTTCTGCATTGTTTGATGGCTTCGTGAATATTATGGAATTCAGTTTGAAGGTCTTTAATTTCTTTGAGATCGTTTAGGTAGCTTTTCCTTTCTAGAAAATCTGTTGTTTCGGGTCTTGAAAATGCTTGAGGGGGCTGTCGACGTCTGGGTTCTTGGTTGAAGGGGATGTTTGTTACTACTTTAGGAGGGATGGTTTCGTTAATATTAGATGTAACAGCTGCGTAGGATCTTCTTGGCTTGATTTTTTAGTAGGTTTTTGAAGTCTTGGGATGGCGGGGCAACCTTTCCATGCAGCTAGGTGACCAGTCATTTTTCAGTTAATACATACTGGGTTAGGAAATTTTTCCTTTATTTGGCAGTCTCGGGTGGGGTGTTCTCCGTTGCATTTAATGCAGCGGGGTTTGATCCGGCAGTTTCTGGCTGAGTGGTGGAATCCGGAGCAGTTATAACATAATGTCGCTGTGCTTTTGTTTCTGTAGGGTTCAATTTTTACTGTCAGGAAACAGAGATGATTGATACTGTAGATGTTTTTGTAGCTGCCTATCTTTCTTACTTTAGCAAGGAATAGTGGGAGGGGGGAGTTGGTTCTGAAATTTTTCATTTGGCTGATTCTCTGGATATGGAGGTTATTTGTTTTTAGGTCGGTTTTAATATCTTCGGTATTGCAATTAGTTGGGAGGCCTCTGATGACAATTTCGATGGGTCTCTCTTCGGGGGATTCGTTCAGGATAAAGTCTTGTTTTTTGGATTGGAGGTAGGAGATGATTTCTTGTCTGTCTTTTTCAGTTTTGGGCTTAATTTGGATGAATCCACCTTGGTATTTGTTTTCGGTTCTTGGGTGATTTCTTTGTATTTCCTGGAGAATGACGTTGTAATTTTTCTTTAAGACTAGACTGATAGTTGCTGGGGTTTTTTCTGGGTTATCGCTCACTTCATGGAGGAGGGAAAATTGGTTTGCTGTGCTGATTTGAAAGTTGTTTTCCGTGCAGAGCTTTTTTGCTGTTTTTCTTGGGGAGACTGGTATGAAGTTTTCATTAGTTTTTGGTGATTTTGTGCCGTCAGGAGAAGTCATGATAACATCGGAGATAGGTTTGGCTGGTGTGCTATTTTCATTTGGAGTGGTGGGGAGTTCTCTATCTGCCCAGTTGATGGAATTTTCTTTGTTATTCATTGTTGACTCCTCGGGTGAGTCGTCGTAGTATAATGTATTGCCGTCGGCATCGATTACTTCTCTAAGTGACTTGATTTTGGGAAGCTGCAATCTAAACAGTAGCCTACGATCGTCAGGGTGTTTTCACCGCAACCGGAACAGATTACTTTTCTGTGTATTATTTCGCTTAGAGCTGTTCTGGCTTCCATACGCTTCGACTAACTGAGCAGGTACCTAATAGATTGACAGCCCAGCTTGCGTGCCTTTTATAGTTCTCGGGAGTTGGGGGAAGCTTCTGGACCAATCAGGACGTTTCCTGGCTTCTGTTGGATGGATCATGGAAATACTTGAAGTTTCGAGAATTATCTATTTTGTCGTCAAGTCTCCAAATGGGTACCTAGTTTTTTTTGAACAAACTCTGGGATATCTGATGCGACACCAGATCAGCATCCAATACAGATGACCATGCTGAGTAGCAACTGTACAGGCTTGTAATAAATCGAGAAAATTCTCGATGTTTCCGATATTATCCATTTTGTCACCAAACTCGTTGCCAAGCTCTGGGCTCACTAATGCGACACCTGGGTAACGTCTAATACAGATGACTATAAAACAGTCTTTCTTACGATGATATTAATTCTGCGGGGATGCAAAATTGCAGGTTCGTAGCAATATTTTCATCGTAACGTAAGTTTTACTTTTTTAAATTTGACTGATTTTTATTTTCGAAAATATCATTCAGTTCGCTACCAGATGGTCTCAATTTCCAGCAAGGCATTCGGAAAAAATTCAAAATATGTTCTGAGCTTTCTTCAATTTGCGGAAACCTAAATAAAAGGATTCGTATAATGAGGGCATTCGAGAAAGGTGAGGAGAGAATGCTTCCTCTGATCTCACATTGGATACAAAACTTCTTTGTTGAATCACTATGGCGTTTTTGTATTTCAAAATAGAACACAAAAGATCTAACAAGGAATCATGCCCAAAATACTGACCTATAGTCACGAGAAAAACCCAAGCAACCTTAAAAGTAGGGATCAATCGGCTGTGAACCGAGATATTCTATTTCATTTTGGGGGTGAAGGAAAGGGCTGTATTTCGTTTGGCGCCATATGAACTGGTTAGGTACCAGATATCTGCGTTAAGACAAGCGAAATGAATTTCTTACCTAATGTAGAGCGTTTAGTTATTCAAATATTGTCTAGTTTAAGGCTTACTTCCCTCCTTATTTAGACTCGTCTACTTACCGGAGCCACGTTCAGGGTTATTCTCGTGACGGTAGGTCAGTATACCTGTTTTTACACAACATTATAGAAAAATTCTTGTGCTATATTTTACTAGAACTGATTAGAGTATTATGATCAATATGTTGTATAAGTCAGAGTGTAAAAATTCATGAAATGGCAGCTGTTTTCTGATTGAATTAGGTATTATCTAAATTAAATGTAGGAAAGTGTCAGCGAATATTTTCAATTTATTTAAATGATTTAAGAAGGGTTTTTAAAATTATGAAAATCAGTCTAAATGCGAAAGCACTTTAAAGTATTATTGATTTACAAAGAACAAATAGAATCTATCTTCTATGATGCTAGAAGCATACTAAGTTAAAACTCATTGATTTTTTCCGCATAAGAATTATGTTAATATAAAATTTCGTAATGAAAAAATTCGACATTATAGTTTGAAAACACCTCCACCCTTCAGATCTTTCTCTAATCGACGAGTCATGGAAAAAGTTCTTAAAATGCTGCTTCAAGAGGTCAAGAACCCAAAGGCACCGAAAGCTGAAGTCAGACTTTGCCTCACGCCTGCATTGCATTCAGCTGAGCATAATGGAATGACCTTCATGCCTTGGATCATTGGAAACGCCATTTTGGCAACAGGCGCGATCAGACAACTCTCGCTAAATTTCGAAGTGGACACACTCGTGTACCGTTTGCCAACGGATTCTGATTCGACCACATTTCGACCATTCCATCTCATTAAGGTTTAAGATGCTGAACGATGCGAACATTTCCGGTATTCACCTTTGACCTTGGATTTCACCCATTATATACGTTTCTATTCAATTTTTTCCCCTCGTGTTTGCTAATCTTAAAATATTACCGAAAAAAATTCAAATACATATGAAAAAAGAAACATTTTAATATAAGAAAGATTATTATTGTTTTGTAAAAAGGACATTAGCAAATTTTAAGAACAGAAAACTTTCATTTGTAATTTAATGTTTATGCCCCTTACATTAAATAAAAAGGACTCAGAAATATTTTACTGTGCAATAGTATCTTTTTCCTACTGTATTACTAATTATCTGTAATGTTTACGTCTCTTAAAACCATGAGTCTTCATTGTTAAATGCAAACATCACCACCTTCTCCTAGGCCGTGGTGGCCTGGTGGTAAGGTCTCGGCTTCGGAACCGGAGGGTTTCAGGTTCGAGACTCGATTCCACAGAAGAACCTCTGTGTGAGGGGGTCTCTTGCACGTTAAATCTGTCAGGTCAAACGTCCTTCCACTGGTGCGGTGTGGTATGGTGTGGAGAGGGGGGTCCAGTTCAGGTGTCATCCTCGTCATCTGACAGTGGTTCAAAATTATGAGGTCCGTTCCAAAATAGCCCTCGTATTTCTTTAAACGGGACGTTAATACAACTAAACTAAACACCTCCTTCTCCTTTTTTTCCTTTCACCCCTATTTTGACGAATTAACTCCATCGTAATACATGCGCAAAAGCGCTGAGGGTTTTAGAATCCTTTGTCGAACATTATAACGGCTTGTGACGGGCCACAAGGTTTATCTCCTGTGTCCAAAATGCAATGCGTCTCAAGCTGCTCCTGCCCATATTTTTGGCCTGCATCGATTTCAACAAAGGCCAGTTGTTCTCGAGTCCTGAGGCAGTGCCACATTGTTTGAAGGTATTCGGGCTCATGGACCTGGTTTGATGTTACTATCGACCAGGTGGGATAAGCCACAACAGCAACAGATCTTTCTCATTATGGGAACGTCATTTTGGAATTATGGGTTGTGACCTGTGTCTGAATGAGATAAATTAAAATCTCACTAGTTACAAACAAACTGTTGTTGTTTCAAATAGCACTTGTCATTTACAAGCCCGCTGACTTAAGAGTCATTGCGATTTAATCTGATTTTGTGAGTTTCTTGTTTATTTTCAGTTGAGTCATCTAGGATGAGGTCGATTTAGCTATTCACGCGTAACAACCTTGTTTACAGGGCGGACTTCATTCATACATTTCATTCACAGATCATAATTTAGATCTGGATCAGAGAACGATCACACCTGAATCAGTACCCCCAGTGGTATTACTCGCGATTTGGAGGACTTTGTGACTACGACAGATTTACCAGTCACCGCACATTCGGAGATTCTTCTGCTTCGGTGTTCGAACTCACAAACAAAGGGATACGAGTCCAATGCCCTACCCACCAAGCTATTTCGGCCCATACAAACAAACTAGACATGTGTAATTTGGTATGCAGCCTTTGTATTAAAACTTTTGATGACAAATCTTGGAATAGTTTCAAAATGTCCATAAATGTATTTTTTGGAATTAAAATTTTATACTTTGGAGGAATTTTAAACATTACCTAAATCCCTTTTTTTACCAGCTATACTTACCGACGTCCTGACATAGGGGTAGCTCGTCTTCCCCGTGATCTGAGCGTCCTGGGTTCGAGTCCCGGTTCGGGCATGGTTGTTCTTCCCTTGTATTCTATCTGTGAGATGTGTGAATGAGCCTTTCCCTGTAAAAAGGGATTGTGCAAGCGAATGTATGTGTGCCATCTTCATTTGAGCTAAAAGTCAGACTTCTGCTTTCGGGTGCTCAAGGATCTTTACCCTCAGAAGCCACTGCATCCCTTTTTCGTGTTAACACATTAAAGGCGGGAGTCGTAGTACTACGATTTGATCCGTGTTACCTAGCATATTTTCGTCTATATCCCCTGCCTTTAATGTGTTAACACGGACGCAGCTACATCATCAACATCTGCTTCATATACTTTGAAAGCTATTTATTAACTCAAAGTGACTGCTTTTAATTGCCAAATTTCTATAAAACCCAATTTTAGAATATTTGAAACGAAATCCTGATTAGAGGCTTGAATAGGTGCTCTGAGTGCATGCTAATTTTCGAGAGTGAAGTTATATCACGATTAAGAGGCAAAAGTACGATTGTAAAATTTCGTTTTTCTCCCCGAAATACGGTGAAAAATAACAGGAAGGACTCTGCCTTTCGTATATACCGATTTTACTTTTGTTGCTGACATTTCATATTTCCAATATCGCGTGAGTTTTTTACTCACGATGTAGTTAGAGCATAATCAATACGAAGGTGCTTGGAAAGTTCAGCAAGTCGTAAATGGTTCAGAATTACTGATTTACACAAAATAAGAAGACGCTTTCGAAAATGCGGAGGAATTTCTGCTTGTAAATGAGGACTGCTTCAGCTTTTTACGGTGATAAAGCGAGCTAAAATGATAACAAATGAGAACTTTAAAGTGTCTTATTATGCTTCTGGTTGCGTACAGAATTCGAGATTGCTATGGATTGATGAAGTCCAACCCTGGGATCAGAGATAAGTATGAATTGTCTTTTATTCTTTTTTTATTTATTTCAGAGACATTTTTCTTTGTATTCTTGTAATTTTATTTAAGAGAATTATATATATATATATATATATATATTTCAGTCTTGCAATTTTTTGTTGTATATATTTATTAATAAACTTTTATTGCAATGATTTATATCTCTAAAATTATGCTACTATTCTTGTTTTAATAAAAACTTTTCTTATCATTAAAAGTTTTGATCAATATTATTTAATCTGTTTTATTAAAATTCTCAATTTTATGTCTGGTAATTTTTGTTACTAGATATGCAATTCCAATTGAAGCTAAAACAGTTCTCTCTTTCAGAGGTTAAATTAACGATTTTAAATTAAATTAAGGAAAGATTAGTACATTATTTATTTTTATTTTCTTACCATTCCGTATAAGTATCCTTAATATTTCACAAATTTTTGAAAGTTTTATTTACGTTGACAAACGAAAGGCGTTCGCAAATAAAGACTTGAAGTGTTTTATGAAATTTTTTTTTGGATATTTTTCTTTTTACCTTCATATTTTGAAAAATTATAACTACTTTTTCCTATTTGCCATAAAACTTCTACATTTAAAAAAATAAATCTTTAAATGATTTATGATATAAAATTATTTATTCATTCATTTAGAAAAGGAACATAAAATGAATTATTGTGCAATTTTACGCATCAATTCATTAAAAATGTATAGTTAATTGAATATAAGAGACATATTTGAATCTTGCCTAGTTAAAAATAGTTTATTTCAATAAACTTACAAAGTAAGTTTGAAACTGAGATAAAATAATAATAAAAAAATCACTAGGAAAGGAACCATTAGAGAAAGCTCTACAATTATAAAAAGTTATAAAAAACCTTTTTAAAGTTAAAATTAGTCGAAAGATTTAAATGAAGGTCGCTAAAAAATTAAACTGGTCATTTTATTTGTATGCTAGAAAATGATATAATTAATTACGAGAAAAATTCTTGTATAATCTGACGGAACTAAGCCGTTTTAGGTTTAAATTAAAGTAGACAAATGAAAATCATTGTTTAAATTACGAAGGTACTTTTATTTATATTTAATCAAAACTTTCTTTATAATAGTTATTATGGAATTCTTGACAAATTACCTGAAAATGATTAATTTACAAATTACTCTGATGATTACAATTAGTAATTGAAATTTCAGAATTAGTTTTCCCCCTTTTTTATACTTTCTATGCAAATGAAATAATATAATTCATCTGATTATATTAATTTCATTTCCTCTTTTCATTCTACGAATTTTCTCCGAAATCCCCTAAAATGCTTTTACATTTTTATTATATTTAAAGTAGAATAAATTATCTGAATCCGAGATGTTTCTTAGAGCTAATGTCTATAATTTTGGAGAAAAAGAAATATTATCGCGCGTACACGCACGCACGAACGCACACACATATGCGCATACAAAAAATTGTATATGTTACATTCAAACCACTTTATAGAACTTTTCGTAGCGCATTTTGTTTAAAAAATCCTTTTAATAATATTTAAATGTTATTAAAGGAATGCCTTTTTCCTCCTTTTAAAATAATTTCAATTTCACATCACTTAGCTTCTGTTTTAATTATTAATTCATATTCTTCACTCATATATAAAACAATTATAAATTCTTACTGAAAGTTTTAAACGTGATTTAAAATTTTAAAATTGTTTTTTCTTTTGTGGAAAAGTATTAAGGAATAATATAAAAGTTATTTTCAATTTTAATTAATGGTTACAATTTAATTTTTTTCTAAATTTATACATAAAGGGTTTCAGTTATCTTAACTAGAATTCGGCTTACGCATTTCTTTTTATTTTTGAATATGAACATGATATTGAATTCAGTATGTAAAGTAATGAAAAATAAACCACAATATTTTTGATTAGTTGGGCACACATATTTTTATAATCATTTAAAACTCCGGAACATTTTTTTTTATATTTTAAAATTATTAATTGCTATTTATTTTATTATTATTTTGCTTTGCATATTATCAATTTGCTTGCATTTGATGTGCTTGAAATTCAGCTAATCCTTGCTTTACAGACAATTCAAAACCTGTCGGTAAAAATATTTATCTCCTGCTGGGTGGTTCATTCATTATTAAGCCCCTAGAAACCTGTTTTACACTCAACCGAAATTTATTTGCTTTTCTGTCAACCTTTATACCCTCATATAACCCGTACAACCCTTAACTTCCCTTATATAAGTTTAATTCCAGCTATTTTACTTTACGCATGATAACAAATTTTGCTGCTATCAAAACAAAATAAAGGTATAGTAATATTCCATGGACTCTCACAAAAGATCCAAAATCAGATCTTACGATAAATATAAAAAGAATGAATAATTTCTTAGCAAAAATAAATAAATAAAAATAAAATCTATGATCTCAAATTTCAACTCTTATCATGTGAGAACATTATTTTTAAGTCATTATTTTTTAATTAATTTAAGTCATTAGACAGTTTAAACTGGCTTGAAACAATCACGAGACTTCTCTATTCTCTCTTTATATATAGGCTGTTTCCAAATGATAAACTATTTATCAATAAATTCCTAAACATATGAATGTATATAGAATTTTTATGAAAAGAATATTTTTGTAAACACAAACTGCTATTTTCCAATTTCTGAGATCGTAAAACAGTTTCATAACGGATTAATCTTAGAACAAGAGTCAAATCCTTCGATATTTCCTCCTTTAGAATGAGTAAAGTGATATTTCTCCACTTGGGGAAGGAAAAAATATTTTTGTTAAAACTATTACTAAACGCGATTGAAATTTTTTTGAACTTATTATAAAATTAAAAATTTTTTAATTCCCTCCGAAAAAAAAATTTTATGTAATGAAAATGCGTCAACCTTTTAAAAACACATTTACTTTCAAAAGACGCATTTGTAATAATAAAGCAATACTGATAAAAGCAGGTCAACCTTTTAATAAAAACGCACCCACTTTAAAAGATGCATACATAGTAATAATAATATAATACTAGTAAATGCAGCTAAAAAAATATATATGATTAAAAGATGTTGCTGATCGTTGCCATTTGCGCTTTATTCCTTGCCTACGCGATTTCGAGATTCAATTATTCAAGATCTCCCAACGAAAACAGGATCATGTTCTCACATGATAAAAATGAATTCTAGGATTTATTTGCTTGTAATTTATATAATTATTGAGATATAGAAATAAGAAATATATTATTATGAATCTTAAACCATTTACTGCAGTAACCGTACTAATCATAATCTTTAACCCTATTATCAACCAGAGGAAAAATTCCTCGACATTTTTCAACGAACTAGAAATAAATGTATAAGTAGAAATTAATATTTCCCCTCGTGATAATCTTAATCTTGATTATTCTGTGACTTGTAGTGTAGTAAATGATAGTCATAGAGTGCGGTGTATTCCATTGAGAGATACATATTGTTAGGGCATAAAGTCAACGAGTTCCTTGTAGTGAGTGTATAGTGTAGCACAAACAGGTCTTAATACAAACCATAACTTTATTAACACGAAGAAACAAATACACAGACTAAAACACGCAATACACAAAAGCACACTACAACAAACAGTATCCCACAAGTAGTAATGGGTAATAGTAACAACCATAGTACATAAAATGGTTAGAAAACTTAGTAGAAGGTGGGAATCTACGTAGCTACATTCTACGGTCTCTCTAAACGTCTGCAACTCTCCGCAATCTCCTCGCTTTAGCTGTATACAACTGCCTATTCATACTACAACAGATTGGTTACTTTTCACATGACTCGGTACTGCTTCTATAATATATTTAGGGATTCGACACACAGTTCAATTCAACAATCGCAAGAGTACTACTCAGTGACTGCCCCTCTTAACGGATCCAATCAATTTGTCGTTTACTCGCAGTGCGGCTCTAAATATCTAGACGACATGATTGTCTTCGGTTTAGACTGCCGGCTTTTTATAGTCTCCGAAGAAAGGCAGAGCAGGTTCTAGATCAACCAATCATATCTCAGCTCCTATTGGCTTGTATTGCCAAAATTTTTAAAGATTCCAGTATGATATATTTTGTTGCCAAACAGTCGCCAATCACGGGATTATCTGATCAGCATTGAATAGAGCTGATAGTAAAAGGGTTTTTCTTACGGTGGAACTATTCGTTCTGGGAGGCAATATGACAGATTCGTAATTATATAATTAAAAAAAAATTTGAGATTTGTTTCGATTATATTAAATTCGAACACGCAGCATTTCGAATTTTTTTTTAGTCGAAGAAGATAATCGAAAGATATTTCGACGAGTAAAAAATTAAATACATAAATTTCAATATATATTCGGAAATATCGCTTTTGATGATGACATTTGAAGTGTTATAAACACTTTTTTTTGGTAAATTTGTTTTTTATTAAGATAAGAGCCGCGCATAGTAGGAATCGACTTAAATTTGTACGTTCAAAAACAATTCTACGAAATGTTTTGTTGGAAACATTATTCCATAAAAGGATGATTGCTTACTTCTCAATTCTTCTCTTTTATTCAGAGTGGAATGAAGTCACGCGAATCACTTCGTTCCAATGTATCTAGAAGTCGTCATGTGTAGCTATTGCGATGATATGCAGCCATATCTTTCAAGCATGAATTTCGTGCCTACTTTGCTATAGGTCGTTTTTACACGTTGACTGCCAACTGAGAGATAACTCGTAGATTGCGTTCTTCTCTAGGACCAAGCCATCTATTTTATTAGATGACACCTTTTCTACTACAGTTAAAAGATGGCAAAGAAGGGGTAATCTAATTAGATAGATGTTTTTGATATCAGGCGAGGGTAGTGGCAGTGAACGAATTGAGGGATAACTGACCAAATTTGACATTGCGTCCTTCATGAAAAAAAGAAACCTTTAACCAGTTCAGCAACATCTATTAAACTAAAAGGAAAACTCAAGAAGCCCCTTACTGATTACGTTATTTCATATTTAATCCTTTTTAACACGGATGTATCCTCTCATGACCAGGGGACTCAGTGGCCTAGTGGTAAGGTCTCGATTTCAGAACCGGAAGGTTTTAAACTCGAGACTCGACTTCACTGAAGAACCGTCGTGTAAGGAGGACTGTTCATGTTAAATCTGTCAGGCCAAACGTCCTCCCTCTGGTGTGGTGGGGAGAAGGGGTGCCAGCTGAGGTGTCCTCATCATTTGACCCTGGCTCAAAATGACGAGGTCCGTCCCAAAATAGCCGTAGTGTTGCTTTACAACGGGACGTTAGTATAACCAAACCAAACTAAATCTCTTATGGCATCTTCTCTATTCAAGAAGATGCATCAAAAAATTATTTTTATTTTTTGAAATAGAATGGGGAGAAGATGTAGATTAATTTTTTGATGGATTTCAATTTAAAACAATTGCATATATATATTTCGGAATAATAAACAAGTTCCTGCATTAGATAAATAATTATGCATCTCGGGTTACTTTTCCTAGTGCAAAAAGTTAAAGTGTCATTTTAGAGAATCATCAAGCATTAACTAGTGATTCAGGCTTATATCTTTCGAATTACGAAGATCTTTAATAAGTCTGCAGATTTTTTTCTTCTTGGTTTTTATGATTTTATGGTTATGGAACCATTTTCAGCCGTACTGCAACTTTTCTTCTCTGAAGGGTAAAAGGCCATGGTGGCCTGGTGGTTTCTTGAATTTGGAACTTTAGACTTCTGGTTTGAGACTCGACTTCACCGAAGAACCGTCCTGTAAGCAGACCTGTTGGGTCCAAATACCCTCCCACTGGTGTGGGGTGGAAGTTTGGAGAGGGAGTGCTAGCTCAGGTGTCTTCTTCTTCTTCTGACAGTGGTTCAAAATTACTTGATCTGTCCCAAAGCATCGCTTGTGTTTCTTTAAAATGGCATGTTAATATAGCTAAATTAACTCTGGAGGGTACAGTACGACTTGCTGACCACATTCCAATAGTCATACTTTCTATGGTAGTGGGCGGTTAGATAGTCATACCTTTACTCCGACCCAGTCCGAGCCATATGGTAAGAGCGAGGTTTCGCCGTGAAGCAACCCCAGCCAGTGGAGGTTCAAGTCAGACAACTTAAAATAACCAAAGGTTAAAGTTTAAGATCAACGGAACAGTTCGCCATATGCTTCTGTAAATTACTATGGTCGCCGTGTTTCAATTTGAAAATAATACAAAGTACAAACATTAGCAAACACCACATCAATACCGTAAACAGTTAATAAAGTATTCAGCTAACATGTATAACGGGGTAACTAAAAACAGAAATCTATAAAATTATATCCAATTTCACACACAGTTTCAGAATAATAACTTAAGGTATGCGACTACGTTCGTAGATTTTTTTTTGAAAAAAAAAAATGGATTGTAAATTTAAAAAGAAAAAACTACGTTTTCGATATATTGTCAATTATAATACAAAATACTAAAAATACAACAAAATTATTAATTCATATATATATATATATATATATATAATATAGAACGTCGACCTGCATTGGCACTCAAAAGCTGTAAATAAATTCAGTTTGTAAGGCTTAACAAAGCCAGCAGCAATGCAATACCGCAATCAACCATGTACTACTCACCGCAAAAGGAGCGTATATCTTCTATGTTAATAAAAAGGAATATTTGTAAGTATGCCTTATGCACGGCCGTACCGCTCATCCGTTTCCGATAAAACTTCGGCTATATATTGCTTGCATTTACGCGAAGTGTATAGGCATAGTAAAATATAATTTCATAAAAGTATTTTTTTAAGTTTTAAAAAATAATTTCAGATCTATTTGCAGCATCTATGAACCATATATTTACCACCAAATAGCTCACCAAGGAGACACAACAGATTCAGTTAAGATGCTAAATTCAATATAGACTTTAATATTTTGTAGTTATTGTACATAAATGCAATGTAAGTCCTTCTCTGAGGTAACAACATTATTAGAGAGTGTGAGAAAGTCTTAGGGGAATCAATCTTATAGGTTTAAAATTTTAATTAAAGATTTAATAACATTCTAGCATTTTTTGCAGTTACTTCCGAAAACATTGTAGTACAAATATTTTTGCATCATCTTAGTTTTCCAAATAATTATCTTTCCAGCCATATTAAAGATTTAATGGTATAAATATATTTTCTATGTTTAATCAATTTTAAAAGAAAATATTTTATTCACATTTTTTGATATTAAACTTGAGAACTCTGAATGAATATTAAACGAATCATGAAATACAATAAATAGTTTCTTTCATTACCATTCTGAAAGAACACCAAGCTTTACAATTCTAAAAATATACACAAATCTAATATATAAAACTAAATATTTGTTTGTAGAATAGTATAATAAAGAAGAGAAAATATCATTTACATTTCTCCTTTATATATCCTTCAATTTCATTGAAAGTATTCATTGCTTGAAAGAAAATAAATATCATTCTTAATTAAACAAGATAACTATTTCAAATTCCAAACGATATATCCAAGATTATTTCTTCTGCTGCAGAAACGCACTGGCTGCAAGGAAGTAATTAATAATAAAGAAGTTTAAGCAAAAGTACAGTCCACTTGCTCACTTCGAATTACCACTGGTAACTTTCAGAATACCCATTTTGGTATTTTAAGACTGAATTTATTTACATTGTTAAGGATATCTGAAGAAAAAATTCTGCCATTCTAATGACAATGTATTAGGAGTTAAAATAAATAAGATTACTACACGTATTTTTCTGCATGATTATCTGACTTTTTGCGATTCTTTGACCGCAGAAGATCTGGCCATTCTGATGCCGAAGACCAAGAGGAAGAGGACCACGGAAGAGAGGAAGAGCACCACGAGGATCATTACGCGCTCATCAATTCTTTGTTCAATAATTATGACCAAAGCTCATCGCCAACTCATGGGACAAGTGAGCTAATTTTACTTCCTGAGAAATGTATATGTTGATAAACTTGATCGTATAGTTAGTTGCCTCCAATGTACTTTGATTTAATGGTGAATCATAGTGTATGAACATGAAAATATTTTAAAAGCATTATCTAATTATGGATGAAAGATATAACACAATAACAAAATGCCACATAATTCCTGATTTAATCGTCTTTAAAATTTGGGGCTATTTTATGTTAAAGTAGATTTTTTTAAATAGTATTCTTTTGAGAAGTATTTTGAGAAGTATTATTATTTCAGAATCAATGAGTTGCCGTTCTGCCAATGGAAATATTCCATTGTGTAATAGAGAGTCAACTTTAATCGCATTTTGTAAATTAGTAGGGATTTATCAGAAAAAATCAAGCCCATTTCCACACTCATTAATTTTTATGCCAGCATTGCCGTTTTTGATATCAACATGTTTTTTCTGTTTTATATGATAATATATTTAATGATATTTTAACATCTAATATAAATCCGAATTTTATATATATATATATATATATATATATATATATACACACACACACACAGTAAACTCTCGCTACAACGATACCCGATACAACAATAACTCCCTCTACTACAATAATGTTTTGTGGTCCCGGTGATTTTGCATATAAACTAATGTTAATCTCCCCTCAATATTGCGATATTCTCTAGAACAATAAACCTCTGTAAAACGATTTTTCAACCTAAATTTCAGTATTATTTTGTCCCTTTATAATAATATTTTGATTTTCAAATGCTTTTTTTTTGTTTTCTTTTGTTATTTTTCCCGTCTATTAAGACTCATTGTAGATATTCAATTTATCCCTGAATAAATAGCTATTGTTCAGATTTCAAAACAGATGAAGACCACCCTTTTGGGAATTGGAGTGGGTTAGGGGGGGGTGAAGTGTAAATGTATGCCTAGTTTCATTTCCCAGTAAGCTTTGGAATTCTGATAAGGTTTAAGGACATCTAGACCTGTCTGGTCACCTTGTCACAGAACAAGTGCCCTTTGTTAGAGGAACAGGGGGAGATGGAGGGGGGGTGTTGTTAAGTGACGTACTGAAAAGTGAGTTCAAAGGTTGTTTTATAGTCTTTAACGATTTTGAGTTCTACGCGCAACATTTGGTTTAAACTTTTTTTTCTTTCACGTAATATTGTTCCCTAAAGGCCTTATCACACGGTGAAATGTCGCCAGCACTTTTCCGTTTCTACCCTCAAAAACCGGTCAGGCAAGTTTCATAATCGTCAACTTATTCGAACAAGTAGTAAAATTGGTATTGGTGAACTTAACAGTTAAAAAAATGAATAAGCAAACAAAAATATTTGATTATTTTCAATAAAAAGTGTTTTCAGGTATGTGAATATTTCTGTGCTTATTTTCTGAATTTATCTTATTTATTTATTTTTTTAGTATTTAAATCTCTATCATTTGTATTTTGCAAATTAATTTCTTCTAAATATAGACTTAAAAGTAGTATGTTATGCACCTTAAACTAATAATAATAATAAAAAAAAACTCTTATTAAATGCTCAAAATATGTAGGCCCTCGATATAACAATATGCCTCTCTACAACAATATATTTATTTGGTCCCTAAAATATTGTTGTAACGAGGTTTCACTGTATATATATATATATATATATATAAATTAGTAATATAAGCCAAGTAAAAAGGAACACAATAGAATCAAAATTACTACAAATAGAAAAATAAGCCGACCTGAAGACTTTTTCATGGGTCACCCTCAGGCAAGGATTCACAATAAGGGATTTTTTTTCTGTGAGAAATCGGACTTCATATAAAGTGCAAGTGCGTGTGTGTGTATGTAATGATATTTTAACACCTAATTTAAATCTCAATTAATTTCTGATGTTTTATCTCAATTTAGTCTATATCAAAGTGGTTTTAAAATTTTCTCTTATTTCCTGATCCGGTTCCACGTTATCTACTTAATTAATTGAAGAAAGGCTTTGTAAAAATGCTTAGTCAACGGTTCCCACTCTGCGAACGATTGATAAAAGTTGCTGATCTAAATAAATAGTTTTTTAAAAAGGTCCCTGTGTTTCCACTCGAAAATAATTACTGAATAACCGGACTACCGCTACAGCAACACTGGCGGGAATTGCTCTTGAATCCTAAGGGCCATTACCGACCACGGTATAATCTTCCCCGAAGGAAGTATGTCCCATCATCAATCGAATGAGCCAGATTCCCCACTTTTTGTGTACTCAGTTGGCGAGTTCCAATCACGATGCTGGAAGCGTCTCATCTTCACTTGCGAAGTGCTTGCTACCGAGAGGGGGGGGGGTCTCTTATCTTTTATAAAAGAGCTCGGACGTCAAAAGTTTTGAGGTACTTGAATTCGAGCTTGGAAATGAGCTAATGAAATACAAATTTACACCAGCAGAATAAAATTGTTGCACTAATAAACCTGTTACAACTACAATTGTAAATAAAGTTCAGAAAATAACTTAGTTGTTATCAAAAATATTTGAATTAGAATGTTAGTTTTATGAATTGAAATCACACTGAAAATGAGATATTCATAAACTGAAAAAATTTTACTAATTTTTTCCCTTTTTATATATAATTTAGCTTAACTTGTTTATTTATTTTTTGTTGAAACTGAATTTCGTAATAAATATTTTTCTTCATTTCTTGATATGTTTGCATTATGAGCTTTCTAAATTTGTCTATATTTGACGACAGTTCGTTGATTTTTTTATTTATGGAATTTAAGCTATTAATGAGTTAATTAAGTTGAAATTTCGTTTGTAAGATGCTTACTTGTTGTTAATAATTATGAGACGAAATATTAATTGAAAATTCTCATAATGAATTATAAATTAAAGAAGAAAAAGTTGAAAATAATTAATATGAGTAATTTTCTACTTTGGAACCCATTCCATACAGGTGTATTTATGAAAATGCTTTTGCTCAATTTATTTCTGTAGAGGAACCAGTGGTCATTTCTGTGAATATGCAGCTCATAAGCGTGGACGATGTGAGCGACGCCAGGATGGTAATTGCACAATCTTTATTTCCTCTGGTGGTTACTGCAAAATGCAAACTGAAATAATTGATTTAGAATTGTTGCTGCAAGAATTGAAATCATTGATTTAGAATGACGCTAGTATAGATTTTTAATTCAAATATTAGATGACCAAAATACAAATCTATTTACAATCCTTTTTTAAAATGTAATCAAAAACTTTAATATACTCTTTGGATTTTTTTTTACTAAAGTATTTAGTTAGTAGTAATGCTTTTCTAGGTTGTATTATTTATATATTACTTTGATTTCCAAATACTAAAAATCTACCTTTTATTAGTATTGGTTTATTTAAGCAACAATACCCAATGTGATCAAAATTAAAACACCCCTACTCTGTACAGCGAACTAATCGGTGTAAAGGCTCCGATAATCGGTGTAA